>RJWM01028260.1:7974-25930 GCA_004363535.1 Dasyprocta punctata | reverse complement strand
AAGAAAAGAAAATATGGGCCAGGTATATGGCTCAGTGTGAAGGCCCTGAGTTCAATCCCCGGTATTGTAGAAAAGAAAAAGAGAAAGAAAGAAAGAAAACCAGCCAGCCACAGCCTGGAAGACAACATTTCTAAAACACATATTTTATAAAGGACTTTTATTTAGGACATACAAAAACATCATAATTTAATAATTAGACAAATAGCACAACTTTTCAAATGAGAAAAAGATTGGGACAAAAACATCATCAAAGAACATATACAACTTTTTGTCTCTTTCTGGCTTCCAAGATTCTAAAGGACTTGGTGGGCCCTCCAGTGTGCAATTCTGAATTTTCCTATCTTCCTGTAGGAGAGATAATCAACTGCTGACAACACAGGAGCCAAAAATCTGTGTATTATATCTGTGGAAGGGGTCAAGGGAAGACTGAATAGACTTCCTGCTATTAGTGTGGGTGGTCAAGAAAGGAGAACCAGACTAGTGTGATGGCACGTATCTATAATCTTGGCTACTCAGGAAGCTGAAGTAGGAGAATCACAAGTTTGAGCCCGGCCTGGACAACTTAGCAAGATCCTGTCCCAGGAGGTGCAGACTTGTGGCTGAGGACTACATCCAGTGATGGCAGCATTCCACAAGTCTCCAGTGTATGTAAAACAAAAAAGAACAGTAAAATCATTTGCTCTTCCTCCCTCTAAATAAAGTAAGGTGATACACGAGATGGTTTCAACTCATGCATATAGCGAGTTGGAAAGTTGTCACTACTATCTTTGCATCCAAAAAAACTGCACAAACTGAAAATCAATGACTTTTTAAAGATGCGTTGGAGAACTGAGGTAACAGGGCAAAATGCCATCTCTAAATCTGGGAGATACATTTCTCTGTAGCAGAAGCTGCTAGAATCATAAACTAGTAGGAACACTTACATGGTAATTTTGATGCATTAGTGGAGACTGAGTGTGACAGTAGGACACTCCTTGGGGTGACAGTCATGGGGGACCCTGAAGTTTTTTGGGCTTTTTCTCTAGAAACATCACCAGATCGTCACAGTGAGGAACTGAGAAAGATGAGAAAGATCCCCTCGGTGTCTTGGTAGAGAAAGGGAACAGTAACCCCAATAGGAAATCATTCCAGAGTGTTCTCCATCGCAAAGGACTGCTCTTCAGGGGGAAAAAACAATCAGAAGGCAAGACTTTGTCAAAGGGTGAGACTGAAACGTTATTCTACTTAAGGGAAGGGAATTTCAATCCTCTCCAGTCTTGTCTCACTTAAGGAAAAAATTAAAACAGCTGTAATTGCTGGGCTTGGTGGTACTCTGGGAGGCTGAGCAGGAGGACTGAAAGTTTAAGCCCAACCTGGGCATAAGAGCTACTTAGGGAGACCTTGACTCAAAATAAAAAGGACTGGGCATATAACCCAGTGTGAAGACCCTGGGTTCAATCCCCAGTACCACACACAAAAATGACAACAACAAAAGCAAAAAACGTTAGTCAACAAGGGACAAGAGCTGGAGAAACTTGGAAATGCTGAAGTCAGTGAAAGAAGTGGGGGGCAATATCAAAAGGTGTAATATAAATGTAATGGAGTATCGGTAGCAGAAGAAAGAGAAAGCAGGACAGGAAAAATACTTGAAATAATAATGGCCAAGAACTTTCCAAATAATATATTGTTAATATGACGGACACAAAGCCACAGATCCAGGAAGCCTAGAGGACAAACAAGCAGGATAAATACAAAAATTGAACAAAAAACACACCCAGGAATATCACATTCCAATTGCAAAATATCAAAGCAAAGCAATTTTTTTTTACATCACTAGAGGTTGAATCCAGAGCTTCCCAGTGCTAGGCAAGCACTGGGGCACTTTTTACTTGATTTTGAGACAAGGTCTTGCTACATTGCCCAGGCTGGTCTTGAACTTGAGATTTCTTGCTTTAGCCTCCAGAGTAGTTGAGATTACAGGATTGTGCCACTGTTCCCATTATAAGATTCTTTTTACTTGCTTAAATGAAGATCAACAAAAGAATTGGAAGTCCTAGCTGGACGTGGTGGCGCACGCCTTTAATCCCAGCACTCGGGAGGCTGAGGTAGGAGGAGCGTTGTGAGTTCGAGGCCGGCTTGGGCTACAACGTGAGCGCAAGGCCGGCCTGAGCTACATAGCGTGACCCTGCCTCAGAAACCTAGGGCCAGGAGTTTGGCTCAGTGGCTTAAGTGCCTGCCTGGCAGGCACAAGGTTGACAGTTTGATCCCCGGTACCACAAAAAAAAGAATTGGAAGTCCTAAAGTTATTCTGGCAATGATCAGAAATGTTCTTACCTTTATTCTAATTGTGATGATGCTTAAATCTCAGAGAGCAAAAAATGTGCAAAAAATTTATAAGTGGACTTTTGTTTTCATTCCCATTATCATGGATATGTACTAGTTCTGTTTCATGTTTTTAGAGCTTGGTTGTTTATAATTTGTTATTTTCACTTTTATAACATTTAAGTGGGATTTTGAAATGTTGTTACACAAACATGTTATGTTGAGCATGAAAGTTTTCATTATTTCTAATTCTGTCCATCTAATATCCAAAGAGTAAGAATTTTAGTGACTACTAATTTTTTTCAGTATTTTCAACAATTACCATTTTGAGTGATTAGTCTTCTTTAGGAAGTTAAATGTTATTTATAATGTATTTATGCTTTTAAATTTTAATCTGCTGGTTTGAAATAACTTCTTCTATGCATAGCCTTAAAAAAATAAAGCTGCTGAAGCACCAAAAAATGTGGAGGAATAAAGACTGTCTCAGACAAAAATGGGGAGAATTTATCACCGGCCGAATTTCCCCACAAGAAATGTTAAAACAAGTTCTTTAGGTGGAAGATAATTGGGATCTACATAACAAATGTACATTGGAGAAGGAATAAATGAAGGTACCATAAAATCTACTGTTCTTATTCTAGGTCGATTTGAAAGATAAAGTGAAATAGTAATAATTTATTGGTTGATTATAGTATGTGGCTAAGTGAAATGAATGACAATATGACAAGGGAAGGGAGGGAAGAACTGGTAACCTCAGTTAAAAGGTCCCTTCACTACAGCATTACTTGGAAGCTGACTTAGATAGTTTTTAACTGTATATTTGAAACACTGGGGCAAAAAAAAATTTAAAGTATAAATGTAAACACTATGCCAAGAGAGGAGATAAAATGGAACCATATGAACTGTTCCATTAAAGCAGAAAAGCAGAAAAGGGGTGGGGGGACAACAACTGTAGTGAAAAGATAACACTTATGAATGGCTAAAAAATACATGAGAGGGCCAAGGATTTAGCTCAGCAGCACAAGTGCCTGCCTGTTAGGCATGAGGTTGTGAGTTTGATCCCCGGTACCAAACAAACAAACAAACAAACACCCCAACAACAAAAACAAAAAAGTACATGACAAGATCCTCAATACCATTAGTCATCAGGAAAGTGCAAGTTAAAACTCAACGAGATGCTAAGATACATGTACTAGGATGAAAATTCAAATAAGAACTGATAATATTGCTGAGGATGCAGAACAACTGAGTCTTTCTCCCATTGCCAGTGGAAATGTGAAGTGGCTCAGCCACTTTGGAAAAGTTCAGCAGTTTATTTTAGAGTAGAACACGGTATGACTCAGCGGTTCTGCTCTTATGTGTTTACCCAACAGAAATGAAACATATTCAAATGAGACTTGTATACAAAATTAGTAATAGAAATGTCCTATGTCTTGGGCATGTAAATGTCAATGTCCTTGTTGTGATACAGTACTATAGTCTTGCAAGATGTTACCATTAGAGGATACTGGGTAGAATATCCACATATTTGTGATCATGTGTTGGCCGAGTAAATATTTATGTACTGGGGAAAGGGTACATAGGATCTTTCTGGATCATTTCTTTAAAATGTTCATGAACGCCGGGCGTGGTGGCGCAAGCCTTTAATCCCAGCACTCGGGAGGCTGAGGTAGGAGGAGCGTTGTGAGTTCAAGGCCGGCCTGGGCTACAACGCGAGCACAAGGCCGGTCTGAGCTACACAGTGCGACCCTGCCTCAAAAAACCAGGGCTGGGAGTTTGGCTCAGTGGCTTAAGCGCCTGCCCTGGCAGGCGCGAGGTTGTGAGTTCAATCCCCAGTACCGAAAAAAAAAAATGTTCATGAATTTACAATCATCTCAAAATAAAGAAATTTAGTTTAAAAATTAAAAAAAGAAAAAATTTAAAAATTTAGTTAAAAAATGTAAGGTGGCCTACAACATACAAAGTGCAAGTAAATATTGACAGGAATGTTTAGGAATGTGTCCATCGTATCAAAGAGGTATAGCTATAACAGTAAGTTATCAAGTATAGCTAATCATTATTTATGCCAATGGCAAAAAATGTCCATCAAGGCATAATCCTTGTTGTGGAGCTAAGAATAATTTATATATGACTTTGGAGGGCATCAGCTTTATGCAGACATACATAACTTTTCAGCAGATTTACCTAGCTAGGAATGTTTGGTAAAAGGAGTGTACCCCACCCCCACACCTTTACTTTCTAGGATGATCTTTTAAAGCAGATTATAAAACAAACCCCTTTTTACATTTATTAATTTTATTTCATCTTTTCCTACATATTTCTACTAGTGCAGCTTAATTTTATGGAATATTGGGTTTCACTGTGTCATTTTCATACATACATATAACATCATCCTCCTTTACATCCCTATTCTCCCTCCCCCGGAGTCCTTTCCTTATGTCTAATAGTTTCTTTTCTACTTTCATGTAAGTTTTTTTTTTTAAATAAACTCTTGATTGGCTAAACTACTGACTGCAGAAGTTTGACTCACTGTTGGAAATTATTCAATAAGTAGTTAAGAACTAAGGGAAATGAAACAATTTGTCTTTACTGTTGAAAGAATGAGAAGAATAATATGATGAAGGAAAAAGTGATAAAAACATGAACTAAAAAGAATTTTCCATTTCTTAAACCCAAACCATAGAAATCCTGTCAGACTGTGATATCTGTTGGTGATGAATGCTTAATAATGAAGGTGGAAGCTGGGCATGGTGACGCACGCCTCTAATCCCAGCACTTGAGAGGCTGAGGTAGGAGGAGCGTTGTGAGTTTGAGGCCACCTTGGGCTAGAACGGGAGCGCAAGGCCGACGTGAGCTACATAGTGCGACCCTGCCTCAAAAAACTAGGGCTGGGAGTTTGGCTCAGTGGCTTAAGTGCCTGTGTGGCAGGCGTGAGGCTGAGTTTGATCCCCGGTGCCGCAAAAATACAACAACAACAAAAAAAAAAGTAGTGCTGACCTTGCTTAAAATCTTTTGGGCAACCCAGATGGCATTTATTCAAAGGGAACCATAATGCTAAACGCTATGATACAGGTGGGAGATGAATCTTCTTTCCTTATGAAAGAGGCATGTCCAAGCACCTGTGATAAGGTATTGTTTGACTGAATATTTCTGAAGAGGTTAGTCATGCCACTGAAGGTTTAGTAACGCCTCATCTAGACCATGTATTCTCAACTTTGGCTGTATTTTGGAATTCTACCATTGAAAATACTGGTTTAATAGGTCTGAGAAGCTACTAGGTATTGACATTTTGAAGAATCGCTCATATGATTTTAATTTGCAGTTAAGGCTGAGAATCACTGTTTTATAGAACATTGACTAGATGTAAAATGTGAAATCCTCATGCTGCCATTCTTTGTTGAAATTTGCTATCAACTAATTGCGTGATCAACATTTTAATTCATATTTCTTTGCTTCATTCCAATGACTTTAATACTTCCCAGATGAGTTTTAGTTTTCCATTTGTAAGTGTTAGTTTTGGCTGTTCATATAGAAAGTTTTGAAGGGTTATTACAGCTATTTGTCTTTGGTGGTAGGTATTATTCACAATAACATGGCATGTTTATGGTGTGAGCCAAGGCTGTTATCACAAAGAATCTTCCCATTGATCAATAATTCATGCTGAATCACTTGAGGGTACAGATCTAACATTGTTTTCCAGGAGAGCAGGACCAAGGGCATCATATACTAGTGGCTCTGAGGAAGGAATACAGATGCATTGGCTTGGGTGCCTAAAATTAGCTCCACATAAAAGAGGTAGCAGAAGATGGTTAATTTTCACTCTAGGTACTTAATTTAATTAGTGCTCTTTAGTTAAGATACACAGTATATGCAGATATCTCTGTTTTCATTCTTTGTTAATTGTTTTTGAGATAGGGTCTTGCTGTGAATATAGTTTAGACTGAACTTGAACTCACCATGTACCTCAGGCTGGCCTCAAACTCACAGTGATCATCCTGCCTCAGCCTCCTGAGTACTGAGATTACAGCTGTGTGCCAGCGTGCCTGGCTATTGTTAATCAATTTTTATTATCATCCTAAGAAAATAAGTTTTCTGTCTAGAAGTCACAAGGGCTATAGGAAATAGGATTTAAATCATTAAAGAATATAGACTCTTAACTCACTGTTTTATATTCTAGTCTTCATCCAAGATTAAATTTCACAGGGTATAACATGTGGTAAAATATGTACATAGATAGCACACATTTAAATTGCTATTGGTTTTTCTGGAATCAAATAATAGCTGAGTTGTTATTAACATATCTGAAAAAGGAATGGTTACAAAGTGGGATGATCAATGGCTAATTGTAGCATGTCTCCTCCTCCTCTCAATTTAATAGATCTAGAAAACCATATCTTCAAAGAGATTATTTTGTTTGAGAGGGATGAATGAACAAAAATGTCTAATTTACTTTTTAATACTGTGAGAGACAAGTTGGAGATGTGTTTATGAAGGTCAAGCCTTATAGGGAGGTACCCTAGTTAGACAGGGTTTGTGTGTGGTATTGTGCTTTGGGAATGCCAAGTGCTGGTCTCTTATAGGGTAGGTTTCTTGGGTCACCCCTTCTTGGTCTTTGTAGCCCAGGGTCTTGTCCTCAGTATTATGCCTGCCAACTAGATTCCCTTAGGAAAGCCAGAGATGGTCTCTTGGGGACAGTTCTGCTTTTCTTAAACTCCTAAGAAACATGTTTTAACTAGAATAAGCACCTACTAATTGATTGTAGAGACCATAATTTCTTGAATGCTGGAATGCTTTCATCTTCTAACTAGTATTCTTCTACCCTGATGTATCTGAAATCCTAACAGGGGATTCCTGAGTACAGGATGAGACTAAACAAAGAAACAGAATGGTGTGTCAGCCAGGGATATTAGTTGCAAGCAACAGAAACTGACTTCCGATTTAAGAGACGGGAGAGGAAGGAGAAGAAAGGATAGGGAGGAGGAGGAAGAGAAGTTTGTGAAGGAATATCAGGTATCTCACAGAATTATGAGGGAGCCAGGAGAACAGGCATAAAGGGAGATGCTAAGTTAAAATCACTGATAAAATGGCATCTTGTAAAGGGAATCCCGGCCATTTCTGCCACTGTAGGTGGACTGGACACTGCCTTTGCAGTGGCTCCGAAGACAATGCTGCCCAGAAGGAAGTGGGCTGGATCCCCATCTGCTGTTTACTTGACTGAGTTTCAATAAATAAAGTAAAATAAGTATAATTCACAGAATTAGGTTTAACTAAATGTAAGAGAAACTCACAAACAGCATCTTTAAATACGCTTAATATTTCTTTCTTTCTCATGTAGAAGTCTGAAGCAGGCAGCCAAGGGATGTCATGGTGGCGGCATGGACATTAAGAAGCCACATTCTTACTCTGTTCTGGTTTGCTGATAATCTCTGTCCTCCCCAAAAGAAAAAATAGCTCTGATTTGTATCAGCTGCCAATTCTCATGTTATAAATACTACAACTAGGGCTGATTTCAGTTTACTGACAGCTTAACAAGGAGATTACAAGCTCCTGAAGATTTAACAATCAGCTTCCCCTGTCCTTTTGATAGCATTCCCTTCCTTCCTGGTGGTGTGGAGTGGGCACAGACAGTTTGGGATTACTCTATGCAGAAGTTCAGTTGATGTTGCATTTAGTTTAGTCAGCATCATTTGTTTATGCAGGTTGAAGAGACTTTCACATACATGTAAATTATTGATAGAACTCCTGGCTTAAGAATACCTTCCAAGAATATTTCTATTTCATATGCTGCTTTATCTGGAGTTGAAAGCTGAACGTGCAGGACCAGAAGTCATATCACAATATGAAACTGTTCTACAGGTCCTGGCCCCCAAATTAAGTCTGTAGTTGTCTGTCTTGGTTACTTTTTACTTGTTGCTGAGAGAAAACACCTGACACCCAAAATTAGGGAAGGAAAGGTTTACTTAGCTTACAGTTTTTGGAGGTTTCAGTCCACAATCAGCTGGCTCCAAGGCAGGGTGGCATGGCACAGGAACAATGCTTCAAGGCAGCAGCCAAGCAAAAGCAGCCAGAGTAAAAGCAGGGCAAGAGCAAGCCTCTTCTCCTCCCTTATATAGTACACAGTACACCCTCTCCCTCCAGGGTGGGTGTAGCTTCACAAATATCCTTGCCTTCCTTTGCACAGGCTGAGGATGTTTACAAAGTAAGACCCCTGGCTCCCTCCTGAGTCTCAAAGTTAAACTTCTGACCTTCTCAAATTGTAACAATGACCAGGTAACTGTGCTCTACACCCCAGGATGTAGAGCTGCTGAGTTACTTAAGCTTCTAGACTTCTCAAGTTGACATAATGTATAAACTATAGCATTGTCTTACTATGTTCATGCTGCTATAACAAAATACCATAAATTGTTATGGTGGCTTACAAAGAATTGTTATGGTGGCTTGTAAAGAACACAAATTAGTTTTTCCTCCTTCTGGGGGCTGCGAACTACAAGAGTCTGGGTGCTAGTAGATTCAGTCTGGCGAAAGTCTGCTTTCTGGTTCACAGAGGTCACTTTCTTGCTGTGTCCTTACATGGCAGAAATAGCAAGGTAGCTCTCTGGAGACTCTTTTATAAGGACATTAATCTCATTCATTAGCGCCTCCCCCTCTACCTAATCACCTTCTAGGCTCCCCCTCCTAATACCACCATACTGGTGATTAGGTTTCAACATGTAAATTTTGGGAGGACACAAACTTTCAGACCATAGCAATAATGAAAAAAAATATGATATGAAATTCTTAGTTTTAAGCTTCCATGAAGAAAATGGTAAGAGGTGAAATGGGTATGGGAAAAAGTTGGTTCTTACTGATGCCTAACCAAAATAGTTCCCTCCTGTGAGGAATAAATTTAATAACAAAACTATAAAACTTCTAACAATTTTAAAAAGGGAAATGTAGGCATAAATCTGGGGTAGAACTTTAAACAGTGCGTCAAAGTGTGAATTACTGTGTGTTATGTATCACAATATATCAATCATATCCTATCATGTTAAATGAATTCTAAAGCGAAAAATTTCCAAGCAATCAGAAATGTTATATCTAATTTGAAAAAGATAAAATAAGATACATATATTGCATGCACTGTACAAGAATCTAATGCCCTTTTTGTCTTTCATGACATTAACAGTTTGGAGGGGTCCAGGCCAGATATTTTGTAGGTCGTTTTGCACTTTGAATACGTCGTAGGTTGTTGTGTACTTTGAACACATCTGATTGTTTCTTTATGGCTAGATTCAGGTTAGAGGATTTTTCCAACCACATAGGTCATCTCGTTTCTTTTTCAAGTGCATATATCAGGAGACCTATGAGGTCAGATTTCTGTATAATGGTGGGGCTACTTTTAGCCATTTGGTTAAAATAGTGCATATATCTTTAAGTATATATATACACCCACACCCACACCCACACACACATATATGTATATATATTCACACAGCGATTGTTTTCACACTCTGTTCTAAGAGGCAAAGTACTGGGCAAAAGTCCCGCTGCGCACCAGGAGGCGGTCGCTTTCCCAGGCTGGGACGAACCCTGTCCAACCACGCCCACTTGCTGCTCGCCCGAGCCTCTTTTCCTGGAACATTATCTCTCAGAACCAGCGAGCCCCTATTCTCACGCGCTCAAATCTTGTCCCAATAGCGTGCGTGCGCCTGCGCAAAGTCTCTGAGAAGCTCCTTTTCAGCGCCCGACCGCCTCTTTCTCCCGCTCTCTTCGGAGTTCTCCTCAGATCCAGTTTTTCCCTGAGGGGTCTTCACAGGGCGCCAAACGCGCGCCCGCGGGAAGGCTGGGGGCGGGGCGAAGCGCGGCGCGGCACGTCAGTGGCCTTCCGGGCGGAAGTCCACAGTCTCCCAAGCCGCTGATTGGCTTTCAGGCTGGCGCCTATCTCGGCCCCCGCGCCAGTTTCGGGCTTGTTGGCGCGGAATCGAGAGACTGAGACCATGGCGCCGGTGCACGGCGAGGACTACGAGCTGGGGGCGAGCGGTGAGGGACAACTCCGCGCTTAGGGCACCGGTTTGGGAGAGTGGGAAATCGTGGTATGATTGCAGGTGTTGTGTGTGGGGGTGTCTGCTTTATTTCTTCAGAGGGAGGCGCATGTTTGGCTCGCATCGCTGGTCTAAGTGCAGATCTTAGTCGTTTTGGGCGGGGGCCCTGCGGATTTCAGAAGAGGCTTCCAGGGCGGGCGATTCACTCTTGACAAACCCGAGTCACCCACTGCAAGGTTTTTTTGTTTGAGAGGCTTCCTCACCTCTGCTTCAGTCTCGCTACCCATTTTTATTTCCTTTGGTGAGTCTCATCCACGTGCTGGGCACAACTTCATCCCGACTGGTTGCAGTGGGGCACTGTCTTGACCGGAAGAATTTCGCTGCTACCACCCCAGGTGTCGGTTTGAGTGCTAGGACAGACCGTAGTAGCGTCTCCCTTTCTAGGAAGTCCCAGGAGAATCGCTGCATATTGTAACTGAGCAGCAAAGCAAGCTCTTAAGTGTTGTCACCAGATACAAATGGGTTTCTACTTTATGCATTAGCAGTTTTTTTCCTTTCAAATACTTCTGTGGAAAGTTCTTAAAGCGATGCATAGAAATAGTGTTCAAATCTAGCCAATTTTGGTGAAGTTTCTGGAAAAAAATGCATCAGTTCAGCGGTATTTCAGCTGCCCTGTATATCACTCAGTGTGGCAGTGGTAAGTCGTTTATTTCCAAAAATAGAATACAAGAATGCAAATGAGTGTCTGATTTCTGATTTTTGAACAGCGTTCAACTAAAGTGTGACTTAACTTCGGTGAACTTCTAACTTAAAATCAGATGCTTCACTTTCTTGGTCACATCTCCTGTCACTCAAATACCTCACCATTAATGAGAACATGCTTCCTAATCAGCTTCCTTTGCATTCAACTAGTTGTAAATCACAGATTTCAATTTGTTCTTTAGCCTTTCGTTTTTAAAGACAATTTATTTTGGAGTATCGACCAGCCTGGATTACAAATGGGATGTAGGATGCGAGTATGTGAACAGTCTTTGCAGCCCTCTATCAGTGATTTGCTAAGCCCTTTTTTCATCCTAAAACTGTACGCCATCTGTGAACATCAAGAAATCACTCTCTAGAGGATACTGAGCAATCTTGAGACCCTTCTTAAGTCATGGTGTTGATTAAGTAGTTGCTGGGGACTTGTGACTGGAATTTTTCCTTTAGAGCAGACTGAAAGATTGTTACCTGGAAGACTGCTGCAGGCTAGTGTCTCTGTCAGCTTTGGGGGAGTGCATCGGTACTCTAGATGGTAATTTTGAAGCACGTACTTAAGTTTTGTAACTGGATTTTTTTATGCTAATTTTTTTTTTGCTCTCTTTCTTACATGAAACACTGGAGACATATTCCAAAAAAGAAAATCTAGGGCCAGGGATATAGCTCAGTGGACAGCACCTGCCTGGCAAGCACAAGGTCCTGAGTTCGATTCCCAGTATCAAAAAACAAAAACAAAAACAAAAAAACAAAAAAGCAACAGAGAAAATCTAGGCTTTGTATTTTTTAAGTGTTAGAAGGCGGAACACTATGACAATGGCTGTGAAAAGTTGAGAGGTCTATAAATAGCTGTAATTATGTATGAAAAGAGATGGGAGCATCTAATGATCAAAGAATAGTTACAGTGGTTCATTTGGCAAACATTTATTATGTGCCTGCTAGGCATAAACATTTTGCCAAGCTTTGGCATTATGATGATGGGTAGACTAGATCGTCTGCATGGAGTTGAGGTGGCAAGCATCTATTTATATGCAGTGCTATATTGAAGTCTTCCCTGAAGAAACTGCTTTGGTTTATTTTTGCTTTCTGAGGCTACACAGTGGTTCAGCTAGGTGTGGTGTATGTGAGGTATATATGTGTGTGTGTTTGACTACTCTGTATCTATACGCAAACAGACATTATTTTCTTCTGTATTTCTAAGTGCAAAGTAAGATAGCCACCCTTCTTTAATCCTTAAAACTTTATGGAACAGACATGGTGACCTCATTTCATGTATAGGGACCCTGAGACTCTGCAGAGTCCTTTTGTTGTAAGCTACAGGAACTAACTATAGCTGATTTGGACAGAAAAGGAATTTATTCAAATACTGGGTTGTTTGCAGAAATCCAGGAGAACTGGAAAGCCAACCTGGGGGTTGTTTAGTGAGAAACGATGATTAAAATTGTGCACAGAACTGGGCCAGTGAGAAGAAGGTCATTGCCAGTTGTGATCAAGTACTTAACGCTATAGCTTGTGCAGTGGGATATTGCTTGGCGCTATTGCCCCACATTCTCAATCTGTTGCTGCTTCTATAATCTTCTTTAAGTCCATATCCTCCCCCTTGGGACAGTAGCCTCTGATTTAAAGTCCGAGCAGGTGTTTGTAATTGGTAGAGCCTATTTTATATGCATATGCCAGTGGTGGCAGCCCTATGGCACATGTGCCAAGCCTGCTGTTTGTTACCATTGCAAGCTCTAAAAGGTTCACCACCACTGGTTTATGCCCTAGCTGCAAGGGTATCTGGGAAGGAATACCCTGCCTTTTTTAAACTTGTGTAGTGAGGCATAAGCTCTGTGAAGTGTCAGGCCTTTTAGGGAGGAATTTCACGAACAATTTTGATGCTAGGCAGGTTAAAACAATAAGATAGCTGTTCACTGCTTAACTGGTCAACTCATGTCACCCACTAAATGGCAGGACTGGGATATGCCGCTTCTCCCTTAATCTCTTGGTTCTCCTAATCAGTCTACACTCTCATGTCACATTACTTTTTATTTTTTTGGTAGTGGAGTTTGAGACAGGGTCTTGCTCAGTAGTCCAGGCTGGCCTTGAACTCACTATGTAGCCCAGGCTGGCCTAGAACTTATGGTTATTCTCCTGCCTCAGTCTCCCAAGTGCCTGGATTACAGACATGTGCCACCATGTCCAGCTTTGTTACATTACCTTCTGCACTGACTGCCTCTCAGTTTCTGAATACACCTTGAATTTTCATCCTTTTGTAATTTGGCTCATGCTTTTTCCTCAGATTATGCCACTTTATAACCCCATTGTTTGATGATGTGTAGTAATTACTTCTCTTTCTTGGCCTGTATTGGAGATCTCCCCTGTGAAACCTTTCCTGATTTCCCAGGTAAAATTAATAGCTCTCCCCTCTGTTTGCTTATAGTGTGTTCTTACCTCTTCTGTGGTACCATATTTATGTTACAATGATAGTCTCAGATCCTTTTGCTTTACTTGACTGAGAGCCTCTTGAGGACAAGCAACTCTGTCTTACTCAATAATTGTACCTCAAACCCTGTGTCATGGAACTGTGTTGCCTATGGAGTAAGCCCATTTAAAGACCTATAGATTTTGTCAGGTATCAAGAGCATCTTTAAGAGAACAAAGTGAGGCTAGCTTTTCACTCTTATTAGTCATGTTTAATAATCTGAAGCTTTCTCATGTTAGGCCTGCTGAAGATTTTTAAAATCATTTGAATTGCACCCAAGATTTTGTGACTGTCATCATGAAGTATCTGAATTCTTTAATTTTTACTTCATACTTTTCTAAAAATGGATTTGAAATCAGACAATAGACTGAGATGTTATAGAGATTCCATTTCCAGAAAGCTGGGGAAAAAAAGGTTTCTAATTATACTTCACCTTTAAGATACAGTTGAAAACTGTTTATTGCTTGCATTTGGTACACGTTCTTTTGATTGTATCTTTTATATCAGCTAAATACTTAACCAGCTTAATGTGAATATTCCAGCAGGGTTAGAGCTTTTAGGGTACCTCTTATCAATATATCTCCTTTCCTCTACCTGCTCCTTTTATTTTATTTTTTTATTTTTAATTTTGTTTGGTACTGGGGATCGAACTCATGACCTTGTGCTTATCAGACTGGCACTTTGCTGCTGAGCTATATCCCCAGCCCTACTTAATCCTTTTAGTGAAATTTTTTATTAAGTTTATTGGTACATTTTAGATATACATAACGATCCGTTCGTCATAGGGAATTTGTTCCTGTACATGATATATCTTGTTTCTTCTTTTTTTCTGTTCCCTTCTCTTCCTCATTTACAAAACTTTGTCTCCATTTTATCCTTCTTTTCTAATTTTTTTTCCTTTTAATAGGTTAATTAGCTCCAAATACAATAGAATACTGAGCTTCTCAGACATAGATGGCAGTCATGCTGAGCCTAGAGTCAAGTCTTGCAGGCAACATTGTTGTCTTGACTTGGTTATTCATCAGCTGATATATGGAAGTCTCATTCTGTAAATGAATTCTTTTCAATATGTGTGTGGGTTGGTTAGTTTGTAATGACCAAAAGTGTGAATACTTAGAAAGTTGAAGGAATAAATAGAGGCCCTCTTGGTATTTCAGTGATTTTTGATAAGACACATTTTAACCTTGGTAATTTTTTGCTATCATTCCATAATGGCATAACTAACAAAGGCCTTAAAAATCAATGATAGAATCAGTGCTCAGAGGTACCTTTGTTAAATTTTCTCAGCTCTCATTCTGTTTCTACTTTGAAATTACGGATATTTTAAGTAAACCTCTGTTACGATATATATTACTTGTAATTATTGTTTTAGATCCAGTTGCTACTTATATTCCATAATATGTTAAGTTCTGTGAGTGCAGGAACCATGTCATTTTGGTCTTTGTGTCCCTTTACAGCACCTAGTACTTTGCAAAGAGCAGATGATTCTTAAATCCTTTTGAGTGTTGATTAATAAAATACAAAATGAGTAGTACTTTTATGACCCACTGGATTATTTACAGCCTGTCATTTCTAATAGGAAGGCTATGGGCTAGCTAATGGGCTATCCTTTCTCTAAAGTCTCTGCAGGATATCAGTTGAATTTGAGATTTTTCTCTTTTTAGAGAAAAAGGATAACACTGGCTTCAGTTGTAACTGGATCTTAGGATTTCTGAAGAGCTATAGGATCTATATATTTGACCATGAGCTTCGTGAATTATTTTACATTATAAAAAGGATTCATTTGTATAATATTAAGATTGTGTATTATTATTATTGGCTAAAACACATTTGTTTGTTTTGAGGGAATATGGCTGACAGTTTTGTTACATCTCATGTAAATTGGCTTTTTTCAGCTGTTTCAGATTCAGGGAGTTTGGTAGCTTCTCGAGCTCGGCGAGAAAAAAAATCAAAGAAAGGACGCCAGGAAGCTCTAGAAAGACTGAAAAAGGCCAAAGCTGGTGAGAAATATAAATATGAAGTAAGTAACTGTTTTTATTTCATTTTTTCCTTATGTGCTTCATCTAATTCATACCCTGCAACTAGTCTTCTGTCACCTTTGTCACCAGTGAGAAATACATATTTTAAGATAATATAGTTTCTTAGCATTGGACAAGTGTGGGTGCAAGGTAGATTTATAGATTATGGAGAGTGCTTGACTCTTAAAAGTTCCTGAAAGGCACTTTCCAGAAGACCTTAAAATTTAAAAATGAACATATCTATACTGTATTTTTTCCTTATTTAGCACACTTCATCTGTGGTAAGTCCCATGACCTAACTGGGGCAACTTAGAGGTGCTTTTACTTTACCCTTAAGGTATTGAGCAGTCTGTGTATCTTTTCCTTAAACAGAATTGTTCTTTCTAATCTCATTTGCAATGTGTGGGCCAGTGGAGACTAGGACCTTCTTTCTGTCATGTCCTGCTGGTAAGATTGAATGTGATGCTCTTTTGGCTATTTTCTGGTACCACTGTTTATGGCCTGCTGGTAAAAACAGAGTGACTACTTAGTGCATCACGATGTATAGCTTTATCTTCAGTGCCCTCTGAGTATCTTAACTGTCAATACTAGAAAATAATGAATACTTTCTGAGCTAACACACTGTTCTAGGTGCTTTTGCTAGTATTTTATTCATTTAATCCTTCCAATAACCTTGTGAAATTAGATACTATGATTAACAACCTTTTGTGGGCAAACTATTTGAGGCATGGGAAATTGAGTGAGGTCGCAGTGGCAGATTCTTTATTGAAAGTCAGGCAATCTGGCTTTGGAATATATGTGTTTAACCCTACCTTGTACTGATTTGGGCAACTTAGCAAATGGGAGAGGACTTTTGCCATTTGGCATCATACATTCAAGTTAAATGAGGCTATCGGATCATAAAGGGTCGCTAAAAGGAGTACAATGAAGCAAGAATAGACCATTTTTGGCATAGGTACCGCTATAAAGGAATGCTGTGGGGCATTTCAGATGTCGGCACAATGTGGCTGACTTCCCTTTAAAGACTGATATTAATTGTATGGCCGTAAGAGTTCATGCTGAACAGTAGTAGTGTTGTTTGTAAAGATAAGAGTCTGCTGGGCTGAGGATGTCACTTTGGTGGAGTGCTTGCCTAACATACCTGAGGGCCTGGGTTCTATGCCCAGCATTGCAAATGGAATCAAAATGACTTTTTACTTAAAATGATTTTTATTTTTATTTATTTAGCGGTACCGGGGATTGAACTCACAACCTCACGCCTGACAGACAGGCGCTTAAGCCACTGAGCCAAACTCCCAGCCCTAGTTTTTTGAGGCAGGGTCGCACTATGTAGCTTGCCTTGTAGCCCAAGCCGGGCCTCGAACTCACAATGCTCCGCCTACCTCAGCCTCCCAAGTGCTGGGATTAAAAGCATGCGCCACCATGCCTGGCTTTATTTTTATTTTTTAAAGATGCATAAAGGGATTTACTAGGCAGAATTTAAGATACAACAAAATGAATTTTTAAAATAGTGTTCTTTTTTTTGATAGAATATAAATTATTTATGAAATAAAATATGCCTTTAACCAATAAAAATAATTGTGCCAGCCTCCCCCAAATAAAATTGGTCAATATAATAGTATTAATTTGACTAGTTTGTGTTTGGGTTGTTAAAAACTTAATTTGGTAGGATGCATAGTTTCTGTTACAAATTGGTGAAAGGCCAAATCAGTATTTGCTAGTGATCCCTGTAGAGTACATAAAAAAAGATGTGGAAGTGAAGTCTAATCCTGTAATTATTACATACTTTGTAGGTGTGGCAGAAATCCAGTCAGCTCTGGTCATTGGGCTTTCAGAGCTCTGTGTCCAAGTTTTTTCCTGCGGCCTTAGCTTTTATGGTGGAGTGGTCATTTTCCCTTGTACTCTACTTGAAAAATGCAGAAATCTGGTGTGATGGTGCATGCTTCAGGAGGCAGTTATTGAGGAGCCTAATGTAGGAGGATTACAAGTTCAAGGCCATCCTGGGCAACTTAATGAGATGCTGTCTCAAAAAAAGGAGAGGGAATGGGAATGTAGTTCAGTGGTTGAGTATCTTAGAATTGCCAAAGGAAAACAAAACAGAAAGTCAGATATCTTGAGAGAAGGGGGAAATTTAAAATGAGATGTTGATGATATTTTGCTAACCAGTCATCTGGGAAGTCAGTGACCTGTCCCATGGTAGCTGCAGCAGTGGTATGCATCTCTTGTTTGTTACTCTTGACTGCAGAGGTGGTCTGCTTTATTAATATCGGTAGTTCATGGTGCTTGGACCTTCCGGCAGCCAGGCAGCCAGTGTAATTGGTGGACTTGCTGCTCTCTGGACTTAACCTTTTGGAGAGCTCAAGGTTTTTTTTTTGTTGTTGGTTTTTTTTTTTTTTTTT
>RJWM01028259.1:0-25829 GCA_004363535.1 Dasyprocta punctata | reverse complement strand
GTTTGATTTATCTCACTTATGAGTATGGTCTCAAGTCGTGACCATTTACTTATAAAAGTCTCAATGCAATCTTTCTTAATAGCTGAGTAGTACTCCATTGTATAAAAATACCACATCTTTTTTATCCATTCTTTGATTGATGGGCACTTGGGTTGTTTCCAAGATCTGGCTATTACAAATTGGGTTGCTATAAACATGGCTGCACAGATATCACTGTGGTATGATGTTTTCAATTCTTCTGGGAAAATGTCCAGAAGTGGAATAGCTGGGTTGAATGGGATCTCTAATCCTAGCTTCTTGAGGAATCTCCACACTGACTTCCACAGTGGTTGCACCAGTCTACACTTCCACCAACAGTGGAGAAGAGTTCCTTTTTCCCCACAGCCCCTCCAGCATTTCTTGTTGCTTGAGTTTTTAATCTTGGCCATTCTTTCTGGAGTGAGATGGAATCTCAGTGTTGTTTTAATTTGCATTTCCCGAATGACCATTGATGTTGAACATTTTTTCATATATTTATTTGCCATTTGTATTTCTTTCTCTGAGAAGTGTGTATTCATCTCAGAAGCCCATTTTTGGATTGAGTCTTTGAATTTTAGGGGCCTGATTTCTTTTAATTCTTTATATATTTTAGATAGAAGTCCTTTGTCTGATGGACAATTGGCTCAGGTATTTTCCCAGTTCGTGGGTTTTCTTTTCACTCTGTTGGAGATTTCCTTTGACATGCAAAAACTTTTTAGTAAGATAAGATCGCAGTTGTTGATTCTGGGAAGTGTTTCCAGTGCAATTTGATTTTTGTTCATGAACTCTCTGCCTACTCCTATGCCATCAAGATTTTTACCTACTCTGTCTTCTAGTAAGTTTAGTGTCTCTGTTTTAATATTCAAATCTTTGATCCATTTTGACTTTGGTTTAGTGCATGGTGATAGGCATATAGAAAACCAGTTTTTCCAGGGTGCTGAATCTTACTAAAAGCTTTATATAGATAGGTAGCTAGCTAGCTAGCTAGATTATCATGGTTTTTCCTTCAATCTGTTGATGCATTGTGTTATAGCTACTGATCTGTATATGCCGGACCAACTTGTATTCCTGGTACAAGTCCAACTTGTTCATGGTGTACAATCCTTGTGATAGGCTTTTGGATTAAATTTGCTAGTATTTTGTTGAGAATTTTTGCATCTATGTTCACCAGGGATACTGGTCTGTGGTGTGTGTGTGTGTGTGTGTGTGTGTGTGTGTGTGTCTTTGTCCTAGGGTAATGCTGACCTCAAGAATGAGCTTAACAGAATTCTTTCCTTTTCAGTGTTTGGAATAGTCTGAGAATTGGAATTAGTTCTCTAAATGTTTTGCAGAATCCTATTATAAAACAGTCAGCGTTTGAACTTTCCTTTGGTGGGAGATTTTAATTGCTGATTCAATTTTGTAACTTAATATTAGTCTTTTTATATTTTCTTTTTCTTTTTTATCTGATCTTGGTAGGTTGTATGTCTCCAGGAGTTTATCCCTTTCTTTTAGTTCTTCCAGTTTGGCATATAATAGTCATAGTAATTATTTATGATCTTTTGTAGTTCTGTGGTATGAGTTGTAATGTCTTTTTTTTATTTAACTTTATTTCTTTAGTTTCTATAATGTTTTCTGTCTTAATTTAGCTAAAATTGTGTTATTTTAAATCCATTTTTCAAAGTATCATGCTTTCATTTCATTGAGCTTTTGCATTTTTTTCCTCAATTTCATTTACTTCTGCTCACACTAATTTTGGATTTGTTTTGTTTTTGCTTTTCTAGACCCTTGAGGTCCATCATTAGCTTGTTTATTTAAAATCTAACGTTTGATGTATGCATTTATTACTTCCATCTTTGTACTGCTTTGCTGTATCTTACAGGTTTTGATATTTTGCATTTTCATTTTTGGTTGTTTCAAAACATTTGTTATTTTCCTTTGTATTTCTTTAGCCATCCAATAGTTGTACAGATTTTCAATTTCCATGTACTTACGTGTTGTTGTTGTTACTAATTTGTAATTTTACTCTGTTGTGGTATGAAAATCTACATGATATAATTTTTCTTCAAAAAATCTATTGAGATGACTTATGGCTAACATATGGTGTTCTGGGGATGGTCAATGTGCTGGTTAGAATGTATATTCTGCAGCTGTTGGATGAAATGGCCTGTAAATGTCTATTACGTCTTTTTGCTCCATATATTAAAGTTAAATTCTGCTCAGTACTTGTTGATTTTCTGCTGAGTGATATGTCTGTCCACTGATGAAAGTGGGGTGCTGTGGTCCCCAACAATTATAAGAAATTTAGGAATTTTCTTTTTCTTTTAATTTTGAGAATTTGACTATCACATGCCTTTGAAAGGTTTTGTTTTAGATCAACCCACTTGGAATCCTTTGAGCTTCCTGGTCTGGATGGCCACATCTTTTTTAAAACATGGGAAGATTTCAGCTACTGTTTCATTAAACTGGTTTTCAATTACCGTTTTGGCTTGTATCTAGATGTCCACTTAAACCCTCATGTGATCCTAGGTTGAGATTTTCAGAAGCAGCTGGATCTAGAGTGTGTGTTGCTGGGATCAAGGATGTCACGCTGGGATTGGTTCATGGTTCAGTGCTAGATTGAGTGCGCCAGGCTGGATGTGAATACTACCCTCTCTTAGGGTGGGTAGCTTGTATAGAATATAAGGGATAGAAAAAGAGTTGCTATGATTGCCACTTGCAGCTTGCTATTTTTGCTACCTTTTCGCTGCCATAAACTGTTTCTCCTCTCCAATGCCACTCTGCCATGCTGCCCTGCCTTGGAGCCAACCTATTATAGACTGGAACCTCTACAGACAGTGAGCTAAATAAAACTCTCCTCCTTTAATTTTGGGTGTTAGGTATTTTGTTTCAGCAATGAGGAAAGTAATTAAGACAATTACTTTTCTCCTTGCCTCTCCTTCTCCCATAATACAAATATTTGTTCACTCAGTGATGTCCTATGAATTTCATATGGTTCTGTCAATCTTTTGAATAATTTTTCTTTTGTTTATTTATCTTTGTTTGATATATTTTAAAAGACCTATTCCCAAGTTCAAAAACTCTTTCTCTTTAGTCTGGTGTGTTGTTGAAACTCTTAATTGAATTTATACTTCATTGATCCAACTCTTCAGCTTTAAGATTTATATTTGGATATTTCAGATTTCTACTTTTAGTAAATTCCTAATTCAGATTATAAATTGTTTTCCTAATTTGATTTAATCATCTATTTGTATTCTCCTGCATCTTGCTGAGTTTCCTTAGGATTATTATTTTGAATTCCTTTTTAGGCATTTCATAGATTTCCTTTAAGTCGGGAATGATTTCTAGGGAATTAATGTGTTCCTTTAGACATAGTACACTTTGTCTTTCCTTACACTGATATGCATGTATTGGATGTAGCAATCACCTCTTCCAATTTTATGGAATAACTTTTGTAGGAAAAGTCTTTTTGTTTACTCGGGCTATAAGGTACCATTCATAAATAGGTGCTTGTGCTTTGGTTTTGAGTGAGCACACAGTGTAGCTGATTTATTTAGCTCTAGTCAGCTTTAGCAATGTCTATGACTACTGACACGGTATAGATTTCAGGAGTCTGTGGAGGTAGGAGTGTGACTTTGTAGAGAACGTGGTCTATGCCTACAGGCCCTGTGGAGTTGTGTGGTGACAGTGACAGTGGTAGCCCTGGTACTGAGCATGTAAACCATGGAAGATGTGTACTTAGGTCCCTAACACCAATCACCAGCCATAATTGCAATCCTAAGGACATAATCGATAGCGAGGTGCATTTTGGTCCCAATGTAAATGAACATCAATGACAGCCATGATTCAGAGAGTACTGAATGCAAGGGGTCCTGTGACAGGAGCTGCAGTGCTGGAGTAGCGCGTTATGGAGGCACCTGTTTTAAGGACCCTGGATGGAAATGCCATCCCTGGGGCTCCTGTGATCACTCGAAGACTGTGACTATGGAGAAGCCTTTCTCAGGCTCCATGAGGAAGCACTGGTGATGCTAGGTCTTTGGAATGCAGCAGCTACAGTGATGGGGCTTCCTACTGGGTCCTGGGACAGGAGAAACTTTATCGGTGGTTCTGATCTTAAAATAGGTCCTCTGCTATAGCAACTTGGATTCTGGAGGCTTGGGTGTGTGTGGGGGTGGGGTGGTGTGAGTTCTTTCTCTGTGGTGAAGCATATCCATGGAGCCCAGGTAGCTCCTCAAGTGGGATTAGAGCCTATAAGGACTGTGGAATGTTCCTGTAGTGACGATGCCAGGCCACAGCGATTATAGAGCTTTGGGGCGGGGGGCACTTCTGCTTCCCTTTTCCTAGCAATGTGGACTCCCTCCTGTGTACTTGGTTGCCGTCTGGGCTGTTTAGGGTTCTCATCATGCCCTTGCTGAGCTCCAGCGCTTTCCCACAGTTGCATTCCTCAAGCGTCATTATCTCTTGGGTACTCTAGCTCTTCTCTGTGGTGCATGTTAAGCACTTGTCATTTCTATTCCGAGGTAGGCAGTGTTACATCAGGTCAGCAGGGAAAAGAACTGAGGCTCAAAGTGGTGCAGCATGAGATTAGTGCCATGCCAGCCTGCCTTGGAGCCAACAGACTGAAATCTCTACAAACTGGGAGCCAAAATAAACCGCTGTTCCTTTAATTTATGGGTGTTGGATATTTTTCCCAGTAATGAAGAAAGTGACAAGACAGAGATATACTGTCTTAGTTACTTTTCACTTGTTGCTAAGACAAAACACCTGACACCCAAAATTAGGGAAGGAAAGGTTTATTTATCTTGCAGTTTTTGGAGGTTTCAGTCCATAATTAGCTGGCTCCAAGACGGGGTGGCATGGCACTGGGGCAACACTTCAAGGCAGTAGCCAGAGCAAAAGCAGCCAGAGTAAAAGGGTCAAGAGCAAGCCTCTTTTTCTCTTTTACATGGTACACAGGACACACATCCCCCGTCCAGGGTGGTGTAGCATTCACACATCTCCTTGCCTTCCTTTGCACAGGATGAGGATATTCACAAAGTAAGAACCCTGGCTCCCTGCTGAGTCTCTCAGTTAAACTTCTGACCTTCTCAAATTGACACAATGAACAGGTAACTGCTTGGGCTTTATACCCCAGGATGTAGAACTGCTGAGTTACTTAATTAAGCTTCTAGACTTCTCAAATTGACACAATGTATAAACCATAACATATACTCATTTAAATAATAATGTGACATTAAAATCCAGGTCACATATGAAGCCCATTAATGAAGATCTATAGGGTACATTTGGTCAGATAGTGGATGGAAATGTGTTCTAAAAACAACATATAAAACAGAATGGTCAAATTGTTTAGAAAAAAAAGAAGAACTGTAGCTGGAGTGGCATAATATGACATTCATGGCAAAGAGCCACAATGAAGAGAATGCACGTATTTTGAGTGTTATAAACCAGGTGATACACATGTATTATTTCAAACCTTCACAACTACCAAGAAAGATAGATATTACAAAGAGGAAAATGAGTCTCTAACTGGTGAATGAAGTGCTCCAGGTTACTCAACTAAGGAGTTGTTTAGATCCCAGACGAGTTTTTTCTACAACATCAGCCTGCATAGTATGATGCACATGAAGAGAATATGGTGGCTAGAAGAGAAACTAAAGGTCTGTAGAAATTTTTATGTCACACAAGAGTACTTGGAAACCTTTGAAAAGATAAAATGTGAAACCAGAATTCTAAGTCTTTGGTTAAGAAGTGAAATACACTTGCATAATTGAAAACAAAGCAACCTTTGATTATCCATGTTTAGCTAAGTTCAGGATGACACAATTTCTATGCTCTGAAATGTTTAAAAGGTATTTGGGGAAGGAGTTCAGCAAGATCATTAGCTGGATTTATTAAGGTAGAGGCAAAGTTCTCAAATTAGAATGCCGTTTGCTAAGTGTTCTATTCTTACCTATTATCCAAACAGAAAACTCTCAGATTGGTTTGGCATCATTCTTATATATTTAAAAACACAAATCCTAACTGTTTGTCATTCATAGACATCAAATTTTGTAAAATACGGTTTGTTTACCAATTATAAAATGTATCATGATTAGAATAAAAGGTAGTAATATTTCATTAGTTGCAACTTCTGTAAATCATTACAGAGTTCTTAACTACTAAGATTGAATTCACCGATTAGTTTTTTTTTTTTTTTTTTTTTTGTGTGTGTGTGTGTGTGTGTGTGTGTTTTCATTTTCTGCCTTGAAGTGCATCCCTCCCACTGGCTGTAATGTCTTGGTTTAACTTCTGATAACTGCAGTAGTTATAATTAATATCTCCATACTGCAGTTGTTTTGACATGCTTAAATGACATAACCTATCTCAGTTTTAAAATCTAAATACATCATGAAGTTGTAGTCACCCAAAGGTTACAGAATTAGTAAGTTGAGAATAAATTATAACACAGGCAATGGATGTCTAGGAAAATTGTCATAAATTTATCACTACAAAAAAACTGGTTCTGCATCTAATATCTGTCAAAAAGGAATGATCCAATGTAGCACTCTAAAGCAAAAATAATCACTTTAGGCAGCAACCTTTAATGGTCTTACATAATTGTGAAATATATTCAGTTACCTGGGAGTACATTTCTTAGATAAATCATTTAAAATTTAACTGCTTCATTAAAAATTTGACATTTCAAGCATGTACTGCTGTGCTTTCATGGCTGTGATGGGAAACTATTAACTGCTACTTTTGAAAGTATCAGGATAGAAGAATAATTCTTGAGCTTTGATTGCTTAATCATTTTTAGATGAATGGAGCATCAGAACTTTATTTTGTGGAAAGCTAGGCCCTGTCCATGGGGACTCCCTCAGCCCATTTTTGTGCAAAGGCATAGTGGATCTTCATAAAGGGCTTGAGTTCTAGTTAAGCATCTTAAGTTTTAGAAAAGGCCCCCCTCCTATTTTTTCAGCTGCTCATAAAACTTTGTTGAACTATTCTTGCCAGAAAATATAACTTCAAACTCCTGATGACTAGCTCTGAAAGGAATGCCTGAGGACACAAACCCATGGATCCCCATGGTATTAGGAATTCTTTGCCTGAATCAACACCACACGGTATTTCCCTCGTGGAATTGTGCTTTCTTAACTGCTCTTGGATGCCCTGCTCTTGCAGAACCATGGGATGGTTACTACTGAATTTTACTCACTTGCAAGGCTTCTCTTTCCTATCCTGTATAACTCATTTTTCCACTCTGGTTTTGGTAGGTAATAGTGGTAGTGGCAGAAACCAGGGGAGTTTACCTTCTGGTTTCTTGGCTTTGGTGGTCATTTGTTGACTGGTACGTATGTCCCTCTGACTGGTAATTTACCATGGGGTAAGTTGGTGACAATGGAGAGTTTTAGGAACAAAGATCTATTGCTGTCTGAATAACTGCTCAAATGTCTTTTCTCCTAGATGTTGCCTTGTTTCTGAAATGTTTCCTCCCACTGCTCCACTGTGGCTTCCTTCCAGTCTTTATTGCTCCATACTGCCATCCTCTTCACAGCACACATTGCGTTGAGGAGAGCAGGATTCAGGCCCCAGGCTCTTCTGCTTTCTTAGGCTTCTACTGGCTTCTCAAGAATCCCCAGTCTTTCTAGAGTGAGATAGAATCTCAGTGTTGTTTTAATTTACATTTCTTGAATGACCAATGATCTTGAACATTTTTTTCCATGTATTTATTTGCTGTTTCTATTTCTTCATCTGAGAAGTGTCTGTTCATTTCAGATGCCCCTTGTTGGGTTAGGTTTTTAAATTTAGGGAGAAGTCTGATGTTTTTAGGTCTTTGTGTATTCTACATATTAATCCCTTGAGGAATAGCTGGTAAAAATTTTTTTCCTATTCTAGGGCTTGTCTATTCACTCTGTTGGTGATTTCTTTTGCTGTGAAAAAGCTTTTTAATATGATGAAGTCCCAGTTGTTGATTCTTGGTAATATTTCTTGTATGCCTGGGGTTTTGTTCATTAAGTCTTTGCCTACACCTGTGTCTTCGGGAGTTTTACCTATTTTATTTTCCAGCAGCTTAAGTGTTTCTGTTTTAATATTTAGATTTTTGATCCATTTTAATTTAATTTTAGTGCATGGTAAGAGATATGGATCTAGGTTTAACCTTTGGCAAGTGGAAAGTCAGCCTTTCCAACATCATTTATTAAAGAGATTCAATGAAGTAGTTTGGCCCCTTTGTCAAAGATAAGGTACCTGAGTGTGTTTGGAGTTATTTCTGCATCTTCTATTCTGTTCCATTCATTCTCCCCTCCATCTATCACCAAAATCAACCAATAATATGTGCTGGAGAGACTGTGGGGAAAAAGGAGCCCTTCTTCACTGTTTGTGGGAGCATAGACTGGTACAATCACTGTGGAAATTAGTATGAAGATTCCTCAAAAAGCTAAAACTAGAAGTTCCATTCTTTCCCTTCTTGGTATCTTTCTGAAAGAGTTAAAAGCATTGTACCACAGAGAAATATGCACACATCCATGTTTATAGCAGTGCAATTTGTAATAGTCAAATCTTAGAAACAGCCCTGTTAGAGAGAATTTGGCCTCAAATGATCCATTATAAATTTCTGGAGAAAGTGTAATATATTACTATTACTTTATTTAACGTCTTGCCATTATCTTAAAAAGTTGAACATTGGAATACTCTGTGACCCTGAAATTGCTTCCATAACACACACACACACACGCACACACACACACACACAGAGGAGTATATACAGCATGTCCACAGCAGTAAAATTTACAATAGGAATGTGGGAAGAACCAAAATGCCGATTATTGATGGAAAACTGGGTATTGATCCAAGTGTATTTCCACCATAGAACAACAGAACAGCTAGGATAAAAGAACTGTAGTGTGGGAGAATTTTAGCAACATAGTATGAAATATAAAAAGAAACCATTCTCTAATCACATACAGGATGATACTATATTGCAAAGTAAAAACAATTAAAAACCATTATAAACATATAGTAGATACATAAAACTATATAAAATGCAGGGTGATAGTGGATACATAGAATGGGTGTTTTCATTGCCACGGAGAATAGCCTAATTTAAAGATGAATAGATGTTTTTAAATCTAGAAACTGAAATTTTTAATTACCTTTTATTAACAAGATTTTTCTTCTGCTTGTATTCATCGAGTTTTCAAAGTTTTAAAGTTCAACTTTATAAGAGTACCTGATGCATATGAGGCTCAGTAAATGATATTTACTAACAAATTATATTGAATGAATGAAAACTTGTACAGTGTTTGCCTTTAAAGAGTACCTTTGCAGTAACACTAAATGTCCAGTTGGTGGAGCCCATGTTGCATTTTGTTAATGGTAAAAAAGCAAGAATGGAGAACTGTTTCAATGTTTTGGTATCACTGGACAAATTTTGGATAGTTCTGAAGGAATTTTGCAATAACTTTGGATAACTTTTAAAGTGCATTAATTGGAACATGATTTCAGCCTTTTAGTGTGGTATTTGTGTTTGATCAAATGCTAATAGAAAATTTAAATAATTTGGTCCTAGAGTTAATGTCAAACAGCAAATATATTGGTTAGCTTTCCCATTTCTGGGACAAAATGCCTGACACACACAATTTAAAGGAGGAAATGATTTATTTGGCTCATGGTTTCAAAGATTGTCTGGTTCCAAGGTAGGGACATCATGGTGGAAGAACACGAAGGAACAAACCTCTTATGGCATGGCTAAGAAGCAAAGCACAAGAGAAAACTACCACAGAGAAATAGACACTCCAAAGGCACAGCCCCATGACTTTCCTTCAGCTGGGCTCCTCCTTGTAACAACACATTTGGCTGTGACCCTCTGTATTGGTTGGATCTTGTGTCCCCACAAGGACTCAGGCAATTTGGATGGGGCTGAGTTTGGCCTTTGTGATTGGTTTGTGGTCTAGCACTGGGATTGGCGATGTAAGTGCTGCACCCGCCCAGGGGTGGAGCCAACATACAGTGTAAGGGAGGCAGGTCTTCTCTGTACTCTCTCTCGCCAGCGTGCCTTGCTGTTTGGCGGCCGCCATGAATGAGTGCCACACCAGGGCATGCTTCCTTGGAGCCAGCTGAGTATGGACAGAAACTCCCAAGAACTGAAAGAAATAAACCTTTCCTTCCTTAATTTTGGGTGTCAGGTATTTTGTCTCAGCAGTGAGTGAAAAATAACTAAGACACCCTCATAGATTAATCTGCTGATGAATATAGTAGCAACCCCATGATCCAATCACCTCTCTAGGAGCCTCTTAATCCAGTCAAATTGATAATTAAGATACACTAGCACAAGTTGTTCCCCTTATGCAATTCAACTAGTTTGCTAACTTTTTTCTTTTTTTTGTAAATGAGAGTTTATCAACAAAGACACAAGGTGAAACTTCCCACAACCCTCACCCTCCTCAGGACCATATCCCAGTAAGAACAGAAGAATGATATGATTCCAAGGGCAACACTTACCCTTCCCTGTCTCTCCCCAGAGTCCCAATACAGAGTTCACAATACAAGCTCATGGAATAGGCTTGGGTGAGGACAGACACTCAGGGAATCTCTGACCAGCAAGAGTTCTGGGTGAGTGTTTGCGTCACTTGCTCTTCACATGATGCTGGCTCACCTTACAGAGCCTCACTTGAGCAGAAGAGAGGGGGATGCAGGGCAATCACCCTACTCCCCCTATCTGGTCAGGCTTGAAAGGGGCCTGCAAGAAAGTTGTAGCGGAGGCAACAGGCTGCCTCTTTAGGAAAGAGGTCCTCTTATGTGAAGCAGAGTCCCTCCCTAACTCTGCTCGGGTTGTATCTGGAGGTGATCTTCCCAAAGGTGTGAGGACATCCTGGATTGGCTCAGCCAGATCAGCAGAAAGCAGCAACTGTTACCTAGTTTGCTAGCTTGTTGCATGTATTTCTGGGTAAAAAAGCTCAAAGCATTAAAGAATAAGAAAAGTCTATCTCTTTTACAGGATCTATCACCTGCAAAATTTCTAGGTCCTTCACCTGTTCTCTAAGCATTCTTTTTACTGTTTGCTCTGTGGATCCTGTGAGAATCTTGCACTGCTGCTGAATTTTCGACTCTGTTTTTTCCTCCTTTCCCTTTTACCCCTGGCCTACAAGTGTAAGACATGCCAGGCAGCTCCTTTGTTGTACTCCGCCACTCACCCTCCCACCTCCCCTAAATCTCAGCTTTGAATTCTGTGCTACCAGAATTTGCACAACCTCTCCTTACTGCAGACGTCTCCTTCTTCACCCTCCTCGTCTTCCTCCTCGTCCTCCTCATTTCTTTAATATTTTTAGCTCCTAGCTTACAGACAATTTTTCCCTAAAACTCCTGTGACAGTTTTTGTTTATTTCAGCATCCAGACAGATAATCCTTTCAACACCATAGGCCATAATTCCTTGCCTTCCTTTCTTGTCCAGCTCATGCACTCTACCTGACCTCAGCCCCTCTCTCCCATGGTCATCCCTATGCTCTAGCATTGAGCAGTAACTGCAAGAAAGAGCACAGTGTGCAAATGGATTGAACGTGGTTTCCATGCAGTTTGGAGGACAAACGGCAGAGGTGCCAGGCTGTGTGAAGAAGAGCCATGTGCTCAATGGCTTTGTTCTGAAAGAACACTCAGTGACAGAATAAAAAAGGATGCTGGCACCAAGATTGAAGTCTTTCATAAATTTGTTATTTAGATCACATTTCATTATGATGTGTCTACTTGGTTTGTTTTGAGTTTCCAATTGCAGACTTTTGTTTTAAAGTAGTCACTGAATTGCGTTTATCCTATAATCCTTACTAGTGTTGATTAGGTGCCACATATTATATATATGGTATTTTGGGAATGGGAGAGTAACAGGCATGGTCCTTGGTCTCAAAGAACCCGCAGTCTAGTGGTTGTACTGGACACAATGATCCAGTATCAGTGCCGTGAGAGGGCAAGAACAGGCTATTTATGGAGCATAGAAAGGGGTTGACCTCTTAGATGGCACTCAGGAAACCGGAGACAGCAATTTGAAGCAATGGATCTGGGCTGGACTTTGAAGAATGAGTAAGAATTGGCCTCTTGCACAGGCTGGAGCACAGCCAGGGTCCTCTGGGCTGTGGGGACAGCCTAAGTAAAGGCCCAAAGGAGACTACTGGGTTTCTACTGTCTAGAATTTATGGGACAACTCAGGGTAGAGCAAGAGTTGAGGTAGAAAGGGTAAAGAGGTTCTCCATGGTAATATCTAAGTTGTATCTTGATGGCAGTGTGTTATTGTTGATACATTGTGTCAACGTGGCAAGTCTAGAAGCTTAACTAAGTGACTCAGCAGCTCTACATCCTAGGGTGTAGAGGACAAACCCTTGAGGTTGTATGCTGTTCATTGTGTCAAGTTGAGGTCAGAAATTTAACTAAGTGATTTAGCAGGGGGCCAGTGATCCTTAGTTTTTAATATGCTCAGCTTGTGCAAGAGAAGGGCGCCCAGATGGTGTGAGTTCTACACCCATGCAAGGGGAGTAACTGCTTCCGATAAAAGGAAAATGAGAAAGGACTGATGGCTGGTTCTTCTGAGGAGCTCCAGCCTTTGCTTTCGTTGTCTCTTGGCTTCTGGAACAGACTGTTCCGTTGCTGCCTGGGACTGTTCGGCCTTCATCATAGACTGTTCAGCCTTCCATGGTAGACTCCTCAGCATTTTGTAGCAGACCTCTCGGTCTCCTGATATGGACTTGTATCTGACACTGCAGTAAGCTGCAGCCCTTGGGCTGGATGCTTCAGCCTCCACCATGTAGACACCCTCTGTGTGTTCCCTCATCAGACATTGTGGCTGACCATTGTAAGCCAATTTTGTAATTTCTTATGTATTTGTGTATCTTGTGTTATATCTATTTCTCTAGCAAACCTTGACTGATACACAGTGTCACAAAAGAAAATAGAATTCTGACCCACTGTATTTACTGGATTAGACAGAAACAAAAATATGAACAGCAAAGCAAGATAATGATGAAATTATCAGAGCTTTTTGGTGGAAATAGCCTTTCAGAAAAAAAGTTAGTGAGTCCTTTTTATAGTGACCAATCCACTTTTATTGGTTTGGCTCTGCTTCTGGCTCATACTGAAAAATTGAACGCAAGAAATCTTGCAGTTTCCCAGAGGACCACTGGTTCCTGTAATAACTACTCTCATGACATTTCCTGGATATGATAAACTTTCTTTTTCCATATTTACAGATCTATGTCAAAGATTTTCTTTAGGGTTTTCCTTTAACTTGTCCCTCAAGGCAAGTGTGGCACGCACAGAAAGTGAGGGGGCATCTAACAGTGGCTTTACCTGGCTGCATAACATCTTCTCCCAAGTGAACAGATTTGGTCAACCTTTTTTTTTTTTTAATTTCAGGATAATTTGGGATCCTTAATATATTGTATAATGTGCCTTAAGACAAAATACTCACTTAAAAATTGATCAAGGTGCCTCTACTGCTTAGACACTTCTGCCTTGGGGCTGAGAGACCTCTGGCTCTGCCAGAGAAGGATTAGGAAAGAATATGCTTTGCCAAATCCTGAGTAGGATTTTATTTTTGGGGTTGTTTCAAAATTGCTGTGAATGAGAACATACGTTTTTCAGATGGAGAGATTATTGCCTGTTTCCCAGTCAGTAGTTGATATCTCTTCCAGTTAACCTTTTAGGACTAAGAGAGAAGCCAAAAAGTTTGTTTTTCCATTGGGTAACAATTCATTCGCACAGAACTTTCAAATAGATTTTAGTTTCTTTTCTATCTGGATGACCTTTTTATTTCTTTAAACCCCAGTATTTGTTTATCTTTATTGAGTATTATTGATTTATGTGCTTGCAGTTATGAGCCACCTAAAGTGTACAGTATGATAAGTCTTAAAGGAAGATAGTTCTTCCTCATTCAAATTTTAAATATATTACCACCCCTGTGTTGTGATATTTTTCTTAGTGTGATCAGTGTACTTTCGTCCCTGGAATAAAATGAGTAAATACGTAATATATAATTAAAAAAAACATAATCTTTATCACTTTGGTCAGTAGAAAATATAAAAAAATAAAACTATATAATTTCAAAAAAATTTTGCGAATGATTTTCACCTCTTGAGAATGTTTTAGATTTACAGAAAAATTTCAGTTTATAATATAATTTCTCATTCCTCTTTTTTTAATTTTTTCTTATTAACATCTTATCATCAGTATGGTACATTTGTTACAATTAATAAATCAACAATGACACATTATTATTAACAGAAGTCATTTTTTATTCATATTTTACATGATGCCTGATGTATATTCCAGAATCCTACCTCAAATATATAACATAATAGTCATGTTTCCCATGGCTCATCTTGGTTGAAAGAATTTTTCAGTCCTACCTTCTTTAGGATGACCTTGACTGTTTTAAGATACATTGGTCAAGTATTTCATAAAATATTTATCTATTGGGAATTCTCTCATTGTATTCTCCTTGTTTAACTGGAGTTACAGGTTATGGAAGGAAGAGCAGAGAAGCAAAGTGCTCTTTTCATTGCATCATAGTGATGGGATAAACTATTCAGGAGACTCATGGCTGTGCTGTTTCCCTAATTATCTGACTCATATAGTAGTGTTCCCTAGACGTCTTTACTGTCAACATATTCTTTCCCCTTCTTTGCACACTGCACTGTGGGGAATGAGTCACTATATGCAGTCTGCATTTGAGTGGGAATTTGTGTTCCCTCTCCTAGAGGGTATCTTCATAAACCATTTTAATTCTTCTGCAAAGATTTTTTCTCCTCCTTGTATTCACTTATTATATAATTTGTTTATATGAGTACTGAGTTATGGATGAGTAATTTATACTTTGTTTTATTTTATTGCTCCAATTGTTCTAACTTTGACTATTGGACACTCTCAGTGGAGTTCTATGTTCTTGTGTCATGTTCCTATGAAAGTATTTTTTTTCCTTTTGAGAAATTCCTTAGCTTTGGGCCCTATAAATTACTCCAGGCTCATTTTGTGTATTACCTGTGCCAGTTGTAGAATCAGACAGTTTTTCACTCTGGGTCTTTTTACTGGAGAATGACACTAGAAATCAAGATTAGCACTCACTGTGACTCAGCTGTCATTGCTTTTAGATTCTTTCAACTGATGCAGCAAGGATATGTATATCCATTTGTGAAACCATGTATATACCTGTTATGACTGACATCTAGATGTCCTCCAAAGCCTCATGCACTCGTAGGTGGGGCTTTTTTGGAGGTGGCTGGATCTAGGGTGTGTGAATATAGATTAAGGATATTTTTAATAACTAAATCAGTCTACTGTTTGGTTGCATATAGTTCTGGGCATGATAATATGAAAGCCCACTCTGCTTGTGAGTAGCACCAAGAAATAGGCTTGTAGCTTGGATAGAATATAAAGGGATGCTTGCTGTTGCTGCTGCTGCTGTTTCCTTCCTGGCGTCCCATGATGTGCTTCTCCTCTTCCATGCCCCTCTGCCATGCTGTCCTGCCTCGCAGCCTGCTGACTATGAATTGAAACCTCCACGAATTGTGAGCTAACATAAACTGGTCCCCCTTTAACTTGTGGATGTCAGGTATTTTGTCCCAGCAATGAAAAAAGTAGCTAAGACAATACCCATATCTGTAAATATTTCTATGTGTAAACACTTCCTAGAGTCTGTGCTTGATATCTTTTAAGGTCAATATGAGTTCATGCTGATGTCTTTGACATAATCCATTATCACATATATTATTTTTACCTTCTAACCTTGCTTATCTGTAAATTCCTGCTCCACCAGTGAGAAATCTGCCTCCTACATCCATTTACTTAATTGGTTCATTCTTGTGAAAATGTGTAAGGGCATCAGAGTTGCTATCCTATATTCTGAGGGAAAAATTTATCACCTAGCATAGTGCTTATGTACAGTTCCTTCTACTTTTTGTCTTGTTAAAAATTCCACTCACTTCCAAAACTACTGAGACCAGCAACTTTTCGCCTACTTTCTTTAATGATGTTGTTTTATACATTTTAAATATTGTTAGATTTTTCCTGTCACAGTCTATGTTATTCCTAGGGTCTTCCAGCTTGCTAAATTACTACTTTTAATTTACATGCCTTAAAGTTTGATCTTTGCACTGTAAAGTTCTATGGGCTTTGAAAAATGTATAATGCCATATAACTACTGTAGTTTCACTCTGCAAAACAATTTCACTGCCATTTAAACCTCCCCTTTGCTTGCCAAATCCTGAAGAACCACTGATCTTTTTATTTTTTTTCTACACTGTTCTACCTTTCCAGAGTGTCATAAAATTGAAATAATGCAGTAAGCAGCCTCTTCACATTGGCTTTTTTTTACTTAACAATATACATGTAAGATTCATCTATGGTTTTCACCTATGGCTTTCATGGCTTGGTGCCTAATTTCTTTTTATTGGTGACAATTTAAACAATGGGGGTGGGGGCTGGACAGCTCACCAAAGATATGTAAATGGAAAAATGCTTGTGTAAAAACACTCCACACCATTTGTCTTCAGAGAATTTCAAATTAAAGTAGCTAAGAGGTATAACTATAAAAATAAACTGATATTAAATACCAGCAAGACTGTATACAAACAAGACCTTTCTGCTGCTGGGACTGTGAAATAGTGTAGACACTTTGGAATACAGTTGTATACTTTCTTACAAAGAGGACCGCAGTATTTCATATTACAAGAGATTGCACTTATAGATATTTACCCTAATGATTCAAAGGCTTAGATACACATACACACACACTCACACACACACATGCACATGCACACACACACACATTATAGCAGCATTATTAAGAGCCATTAAAAATTGGAATGAACCAGAGGCACTACAGAAAGCAAATGTAGAATAAAACTGATACATCCACCAAATTCTCTAACATTTGCATCATTGCCCTGGGCCTGGGCTATCTCACTGGAGATAGCTTACTTCTCAGTTTAGAGAGAGTTATCAATTTGACCTCTAACTAAAAAGACAAGGCAAGAGAGTCTACATCAATAAGAATTTGGGGACCAGATTTCTATTTGGTGATGTGGAAGCACAGATTAATAAGGTTACCACCACCCTAAGAGAGACTGCAATGAGGGGAGACAATGTTAATGTGACAACTATTATTTTCTGTCACGATCATTAACTATTAGCTCATTTAAAGGAGGGATTTATTTTCTATTTCTTTTTTTATTTAAGAGAAAAAAAGACACATATAAGAAAGACAAAAAGCAAAAGAGACAAACAAACGACTACAGTAAATACACAGCAGTAATATTACAGGTTTACAAAACAGGATGGTAGAAACTTGACAATGGTGGCAATATTGCATATCATTAACTTCAAAATAGTTATTTACATTAACATATATAGACATTTAAAACTGATCCAATCATATGAGTATTAACCGTTCTTTCTCAATAACTGATAACATTCAGCAGTATGTTCGTTTTAGTTATCTTACATATACATATATACAGATTTATAGCTTTTCCTTTTCCCTTCCCTCTTTCCCCCTTTTCCCTTCCCAATTACTTTTGCTCTTTGAGCTGTTTTTTACCCTTACATAGTATTTATTATAGATTTTGGATCATATATACTTTTTCAGTTTCTTGCACTAGGGAGACAATACAGTATTTACATATGTGGGTTTGATTTATCTCACTTATGAGTATGGACTCAAGTCGTGTCCATTTACTTATAAAAGTCTCAATGCAATCTTTCTCCATTGTATAAAAATACCACATCTTTTTTATCCATTCTTTGACTGATGGGCACTTGGGTTGTTTCCAAGATCTGGCTATTACAAATTGGATTGCTGTAAACATGGGTGCACAAATATCACTGTGGTATGATGTTTTCAATTCTTCTGGGAAAATGTCCTGAAGCGGGATAGCTGGGTTGAATGGGATCTCTAATCCTAGCTTCTTGAGGAATTGCCACACTGACTTCCACAGTGGTTGCACCAGTCTACACTCCCACCAAGGGATTTATTTTCATTATTTGAATATGGTTTGAGTGTGCCTCCCAAAGTTTTGTGTATTAAAATTAATCCCCATTGTGAGATAGGTGGTAGTTTATCTGACTCTAGTCTTTGGAAGTGAAACCTTTTGGAGATGATCAGTGTTAGAAAAGATCATCAAAGTGGAGCCCATGCAACTCACTCCTGGCGACTTTGTAGGAAGAGAGATCCCATGCACAAGCACTCTAGTCAAATAATCTAGCGCTCAAACTTTTAACATTTCTTATGACAAGCCCAAATATCAAAGACTAACGTGTTTTTTCAGGTTGTTTTAAGAAATACTAAATAATAAACTTTATTTTCCATGAAGATGTGCATTGATAACAACTGTAGAATTTCACAAGATTCAGAGTCATGTCTAATCCCTTGTTTGACTTTCAGTTTTGTGTAGAGGAAGTGGTGTGTTGCTGCAGGAGCAGAGATTTTGGATTCGAACAAAAGCAGAGTCAAGTCCTGGCTATGACACCTATTGCATGTGGAAAAGCAACCTAACCTTTCACTCTCAGTTTATTCAACTATAAAATAATGTCTGTTTGTACAGTAAAGGACTAACTCAATGAGTATGCACTGTCTAAACCCTGTACATGCCAGAGAAGGGTTTTGGCTCTTACCGTTTTCTAAGGAGATAACATCTAAGCTCATGGAATATCCTCCTCACTAAAAGTGCTTTTGTTTGCCTCAGGCTTTGGGCTACTTTATATTAATAATATGGTTTACATGTGATTGAATCTGACAGTAGTTTTGAAGGCCCCAAAAGTAGGTTATTTATCAGAAATTTTGTAAGAATTAAATGAGTTAGTTTATGTAGCAGATGGATAAGGCATAGAATGTTTCTTCCTTTTATAGTTTTTATGATTCCTCCCCCATCAATCCAGTATTATACCTGTTCCCCCTCCTGCTTTCATCTTCTGTGACACTGAGGCTGCACTTCTCACCGACTGGGCACACCTGATACCTATGTGTTCTTTGACCTAATTGCCTGAACAGCCTAGCTTTCCTTTGTCCAAACAAAGCCTCTGTGTGGGAGTTCTCTCATCTCAGTAGATCCCCCACTGACTACTCTAGTGTAGGCTAATTACTTCAAATCTTGAATTTTTATTGTGCTTTTGCCTAGTATCATGAGTTGGGTGCTACCTTATACACTTTTGTATTGTGTTTCTTTGCAGATTATCAACAATTTAAAAAGATAGAGTATAAATGGTGACTCATGAGCTCACTCAGAATTTTACTACATTTTGAGCTCAAACACCATTATGTAACTTTAGCCGAGGTTACATGCATACTGCCCATTTGCTGAGTTGCTTACATGCTTTCAGAACGTAGATCCTTTTCGTGTATGCTCTTTCTCCTTCTGTTGTGGTTCACCCAGGTGTTAACAGCAACAAAGACAACTCATCCACCTCTTCTTCACTCCCACCCTAGCTGAGCATGCATCGCTGTGTAAGGTCATGTTACTGTGTGAGGTCAGCGGGCTTCTATGAAATAAGCATGGGTTGCCAATTTACCAGACAGTCTCACCCATTAGGGTACAACCTTGAAATGCCTTTTGCTTTTTAATACATACTTTCTACATGGGTAAGGTTGAATCATTTTCCATTAAGGAACAGTTCCTCTAATTCTAACTTGGGCATATTTTAAAAGTAATTTTAACCCTACGCCATTTAAATTTTCAATCTCAATTTAATTTGGAACTCTTCTCTTTTCCCACCTTCAAGTATTGTCTAAACTTGTCACCTGTTTATATGTTGACTCTTTCACGATAGGCAGATGTGGCTGCTTTGGAGGGTCTCTGTATAGCCCTTCTCATTGTGAAGTTACTTGATGTGGAAACTGTTGCCATCTTAAAATTCTTAATAATTTTACCTTTGGATTTGTGCTTTGTAAGTATAGTGTAACAGATGGAGTATGGGATGGCTACCTGGGAGCCTCAGCTCATGTGTGGCTCTGTCTCTGCAGCCTCCCTGCCTTCCCTAGACAAGGTCTCTACTGTGGACCGATAGAGCCCAGGGCCCTGCCCCACCTTCCTCTCCTTACGCCTACCTGGCTACTGCTCTCACCTTTTGCCCAGGACAGTGAGGGAATTACACTGGTGGTTGTAGTCGTAACAAAGAACCAAGTTCCATCTTCTCCTGGACACAGACATTGGGAAGGTTAGGGTCAGGTGTAGCATTCAGTTACTTCATGTCTTTGGTGGGCAACTTGGTAGGAACTTTTATTCTCCTAATACCATTCCCCTCCATTCAGACACCCAGAACATCTGGTGTAGAGGTTACAGTCCCTCAGGACTGGAGGTTTGGAGGTAAGGAAGCATAGTACTTGAGAGGTGAAATTTGACACTTCCTACTCTTGCATTTTCATGTGGCAGGCTATAAATTCTGCAGCTGGTCCTTCAAAAGCTCTGGCTCCCCTTCTGACTGAAAGTCTTACCACAGTATCTACTAAAGGAGATTCATTCCCTTCTGCTTGGGAGATGCTCTTACAAATCCAATTGATCTCACCTATTTTCTCTGGGGTATCTACTTAACCCCAGGGAAAGTCAAGTACATTTTTTGCACCAGCTGATATTGCGCAGACTGCTTCCTTGTTTGCTGTCTCAAACCTACCATCTTTCCATTTTTTCTCTTTCCCTGAGTTTACTGTCTCTAATCTTGAATTTCCAGAAAGTCATCATCCTATCTCATCTGAATCTTCTTGGATAGAGGATGCGATGGTGAGGTGATGGAGGCAGTGGTGGTGAGAGATGGTTAGTGGTAGAGCACCTCAGTGACCATTAAGGAAAGATGGTTGGCCATCTTCAAGATTTGATGACCTACTAGCATTTCTCTGAACATAGATTATGAGGTAGTACCTTGGTTTTTAGCAGTGATTTTGGACAAATAGCTGAATTTCTCTTGGTATCCTATTAATGAGAATGGAAGGTAGATACTGGATATTACAGTTATTCCTCATTATGTGCAATTAAAACCTCAAATGGATACCTGAAACCATGAATAATACAGGACTCTATGTATATTATATTTTTTCATATATATATATGATAAAGCTTAACTTCTATGTTAGATGCATTAAGTATTATAGCTTGAATATGATTCTTCCCCTCTGAAACTCATGATGGAATGCAATCCCCATTATATGATGTGTTAAGAAGGTGAAAAAATTTTTTTATTTTATTTAGCGAAGAAAAACAGAAAAAAAGACATATAAAACAAAGACAACAAGCAAAAGAGACAAACAAATGACTAGAGTAAATACACAACAGTAACATTGCAGGTTTACAAAACCGGATGATAGAAACTTGACAATGGTTGCAATATTGCATATCGTTATCTTTAAAATGGTTACTTACATTAACAGATATAGACATGTAAAATTGATCTAATCATATGAGTATTAATTATTCTCTCTCAATAATGAATACATTCAGCAGTGTGTTCATTTTAGTTTTATTACATATACATATATACAGGTTTATATCTTTTCCTCTTCCCTTTTCTCTTTCTGTCTTTTCCCTTCCCAATTACTTTTGCTCTTTGAGCTGTTCTTTACCCTTACATAGTATTTATTATAGATTTTGGATCATATATATTTTTCCATTTTTTACACTAGGGAGACAATACGGTATTTACACATGTGGGTTTGGTTTATCTCACTTATGAGTATGGTCTCAAGTCGTGACCATTTACTTACAAAAGTCTCAATGCAATCTTTCTTAATAGCTGAGTAGTACTCCATTGCATAAAATCTCCACACTGTTTTCCACAATGGTTGCACCAGTCTACACTCCCACCAGCAGTGGAGAAGAGTTCCTTTTTCCCCACAGCCCCTCCAGCATTTGTTGTCGGTTGATTTTTTAAACTTGGCCATTCTTTCTGGAGTGAGATGGAATCTCAGTGTTGTTTTAATTTGCATTTCCGGAATGATCTTTGATGTTGAACATTTTTTCATATATTTATTTGCCATTTGTATTTCTTTCTCTGAGATTCATCTGGAACCAGAAAAGACCTAGAATAGCAAAGGCAATTCTGGGCAACAAAAGGAAGGCAGGAGGCATCACAATCCCTGACTTGAAACTATACTACAAAGCTACTGTGATAAAATCAGCATGGTACTGGAATCAAAACAGACCTGAAGATCAATGGAATAGATTAGGAGATACAGCCACAACTACAAACACACTTAGCCACCTCATGTTTGACAAAGGGGCCAACCATGTATATTGGAAGAAAGACAGCCTCTTTAACAAATGGTGCTGGAGAAACTGGCTTTCTATATGCTAAAACTAGATCCATGCCTATCACCATGCACTAAAATAAAGTCAAAATTGATCAAAGATCTGAATATAAAAACAGAGACACTAAACTTACTAGAAGACAGAGTAGGTAAAAATCTCAATGACATAGGAGTAAGCAGAGAGTTCATGAACAAAAATCAGATTGCACGGGAAACACTCCCCAGAATCAACATGTGGGATCTCATCCTACTAAAAAGTTTTTGCATGTCAAAGGAAATCTCCAACAGAGTGAAAAGAAAACCCACAAACTGGGAAAATATCTTAGCCAATTGTCCATCAGACAAAGGACTTCTATCTAAAACATATAAAGAATTAAAAGAAATCAGGCCCCTAAAATTCAAGGACCCAATCCAAAAATGGGCATCTGGGATGAATATGCACTTCTCAGAGGAAGAAGGAAAATTTAAGCCAACTGCAGTGTTTAGAGGTGAGGCCTTTGGCAGGTGATTAGCATTAGATAAGATCATCAGGGCAGTGACTTCATGACTAAGTTTTGGTGACTTTAAAAGAAGACAGAGAGAGACCTTAGTACATAAACACATATATTCTGTCCCTGTGGTACCTTGGGACTCAGCTCCCAGAAGATGGTGATATCACCTCGATGGGCAGATATGGTCCCTCGATTTTGTACTTCCAGGACTGTGAACCAGATTAAAACTTCTTTAAAACTATGCAGTCTGCATTAATTTATTGTTATCAATGGAAATGAAACTAATGCAGTATGAGATTAGTAACAACAATTGATAAAATGTAACTTTAATAACAATATACTGTAGCAAAATTATTTGTAACTTATGAATTGTTTTATCAAATTCATGTTTTGTGACTGTTGGCAGTGAAATCCCAGAAAACAAGATCTCAGACAAGGGGGGACTACTGCACCAGCTTTATTATCAAAGGCATTTAATGAATGTCAGCAAAGAACCCACAAATTTAAGTACCCTTTCAGGAAGAAATTCCACAAAGCTAGTAGTAATATTAATAGTTCTCATTTATTATGTGTTTACAATGTACCAGATTTTATATTATGCACTCCACTTTTCACAGACACATTCAGGCACAGAGAGAGAGAGAGAGAGAGAGAGAGAGAGAGAGAGAGAGAGAGAGAGGGAGAGAAGGGATTTAAAGAAGCTAAAAATTTTGCTCAAAGTCACATAGCTGCCAAACATTCACATAACCCCAAACCTTCTAAAGATCAACCCTCACCATTGCACAATGATGCTAAGGACAGAGCCAAATACAGACAGTCAGACATACTTGTTCACATACAAGAGAGGTCATGGTGGTTAGCTAAGGACATACTTGAAGGCATACTTTGAAGGCAGAATTAAAAATGCCTTCTACACAATATTTTCTGTAAGCCCTCAAACTACTGTTAAATTAAGTACATAAATTAAGTACATGTAGGACCTGTAGACTGTTCTTCTCAACCATAAAATTTTGTCCATTAAAAAAATGAAATGTTAGTCCCAGGGGACAGTTGGATTTTTTTTATAGATACACTTCAGAACTTCTTTAAGAAAATGTAAACATGAAAATTATTCATATACAGAATGGGGAGGTAGCTCAGTTGGCATAGCACTTGCATGGCATATGTGAAGCCTTGGGTTCCATTCCTAGTACCACAAAGGAAAAAGAAATGTTAGGATAGAAATTTTTCATAGGAGAAACAAATCTAGTTTTCCTGTAGCAAGAGTACTTCATTTTTTAGAGCAGATATTTCACTGGGGCTCAAGCTGAGCTAGGAGGACGATATATTGTAATATTAATGTGGTCTAATGTGATGTCTGAGAAGCCACATCTATTTACCAAGGGCTCAATAAAAATAGCTTTTGACAGGTTTCTGAAGTTGTTTCATAAATTCTGCAAGTGTTAATTATTTATGATATAATTTTTATCATCGGTGGAACATAAATGTTTGTTTTAAATTAGCCTGACTTAAATTGAGATCATCAACTATTATTTTTCTCCTTTAATGTGAACAATTGTCTACTTTGTGCTTGAAGCCTTTCCTTTTAAGAATTCTGTTTAAACAAAATAGATAAACCCTTAGCCAAAACTTAACAAAAGGAGAGAAAAGACTCACATTAATGTAATTAGGAATGAAAAGGACAAGATCACAGCAGGTGCTGTTGAAGTCCAGAAGACTGTTAGTAAAATCTGAAGGAATAGACAGATTTATAGACATATATGAATTACCAGAACAGGGCCCAGGCTGGCGCTGGCGGAGTGGCTGTCGTTCTGAACTTGCAGACAGACCTGGGCTCCGGGCAGCATGACTCGGGTGTACTCTGCATAACTCCCCGGGACCAGGAGGCCTCGGCCCCCCACCCAGTTAAGGCAGAGGCTCCACCCTCACACCCCAGGAGGCCACCCTCCCTTGCTGTGCCCAGGGCCCAACTCCACTGGGTCCCGCGATTCACCGTGATCTAAGAATCGGTGCAACCCTCACGGGAGTGCCTGGCCAGCCTTGCAGGACACAGAGGTACGCAGCCCAGCCCAGATCAGCCCAGGACCCCAGAGCTGCTCACCAGGGACTGACCAACATAGCTGCAGGGACTTAGAGAGCTTGTACTCCCCACACCAGAGCGCTGAGCGCACGCGCGAGCTCCATTCTTCAGTGGAGCCGCTTGTGTGTGTGCCAGCCCAGAACTCGCCGACCCCTGCCCAGCCGGGTTTCTCCCAGCACTGTAGGCCTGCAACTTGCCCAGGCTTGCCCCAGCGGAGCGGCTGTCATTCTGAACTTGCAGACAGACCCGGGCTTCGGGCGGCATCACTCGGGGGTACTCTGCATAACTCCCTGGGACCGGGAGGCCTTGACCCCCCACCCAGTTAAGGCAGAGGCTCCACCTGCACACCCCAGGAGGCCGCCCTCCCTTGTTGCGTGCAGGGCCCAACTCCACTGGGTCCCGCGATACACCGTGATCCAAGAATCTGCGCGACCCTCACGGGAATGTCCCGTCACCCTCGCAGGACACAGGGCCACATAGGTTCTAGAAGAAAATGACAAAACGAAAGACCAAGAGGCAATCTCTGTCCCCCAGCCCACAAAGAACAAACCCAGGAGACACTGAAATGGAAGACAGTGGGAGTCACACAAAGGGACTTTCTGAAATGATAGAAAATGCAATAAAGAAACAGCTTAATGAAGCTATAGAGAAATTCAAATCAGAAATATTCTCTCAGCTAAAAAATGAAATGAGAATCATTATTAAAGAAATGTGTATATCTAAAGAAGAGCAAGATAAAAAGATAGAAGAACTTAAGAAAATGATTGAAACCCTGAATGAACAATATAAGACACAAACAGAATGCATGAAACAGATGTAAAGGGAAATGCAGGAAATGAAAAACTCCATGGAAAGTTTGAAAAACCGCTTAAACAAAGCTGAAGATAGAATCTCAGATCTTGAAGACAGCATGGGAGATCATGGCCATGAAAGAAAAGATCTCCTAAAAATAGTAAGGAACCAAGAAACAACAATTCAACAGCTGCAAGATGATGCCAAGAGAAATAACAT
>RJWM01028258.1:0-25829 GCA_004363535.1 Dasyprocta punctata | reverse complement strand
AGAGAAATAAGGGAAACCACACCCTTCATATAACATCCAAAAAAATGAAATACTTAGGAATCAATCTAACAAAGGAAGTAAAAGATCTATACAATGAAAATTACATTACTCTAAAGAAGAAAATTAAAGAAGATCTCAGAAAATGGAAAGGTATTCCCTGTTCATGGATAGGAAGAACAAACATCGTGAAAATGGCCATTCTCCCAAAATTATTATACAGATTCAATGCAATCCTAATCAAAATACCACTTGCCTACCTCACAGAGCTAGAGAAAGCATTCCTGAAATTCATCTGGAACCAGAAAAGACCTAGAATAGCAAAGGCAATTCTGGGCAACAAAGGGAAGGCAGGAGGCATCACAATCCCTGACTTGAAACTATACTACAAAACTACTGTGATAAAATCCGCATGGTGCTGGAATCAAAACAAACCTGAAGATCAGTGGAATAGATTAGAAGATACAGCCACAACTACAAACACACTTAGCCACCTCATCTTTGACAAAGGAGCCAAACATGTACATTGGAAGAAAGATAGCCTCTTAAACAAATGGTGCTGGAAAAACTGACTTTCTATATGCCGTAAACTAAAACTAGAACCATGCCTATCACCATGCACTAAAATAAAGTCAAAATGGATCAAAGATCTGAATATTAAAACAAAGACACTAAACTTACTAGAAGACAGAGTAGGTAAAAATCTTGATGACATAGGAGTAGGCAGAGAGTTCATGAACAAAAATCAAATTGCACGGGAAACACTTTCCAGAATCAACAACTGGGATTCCATCTTACTAAAAATTTTTTGCATGTCAAAGGAAATCTCCAACAGAGTGAAAAGAAAACCTACGAACTGGGAAAATATCTTGGCCCATTGTCCATCAGACAAAGGACTTTTATCTAAAACACATAAAGAATTAAAAGAAATCAGGCCCCTAAAATTCAAGGACCCAATCCAAAAATGGGTATCTGAGATGAATACACACTTCTCAGAGAAAGAAATACAAGCGACAAATAAATATATGAAAAAATGTTCAACATCAATGGTCATTTGGGAAATGCAAATTAAAACAATGCTGAGATTCCATCTCACTCCAGAAAGAATGGCCAAGATTAAAAAATCGACCAACAACAAATGCTGGAGGGGCTGTGGGGAAAAAGGAACTCTTCTCCACTGTTGGTGGAGTGTAGACTGGTGCAACCACTGTGGAAGTCAGTGTGGAGATTTCTCAAGAAGCTAGGATTAGAGATCCCATTCAACCCAGCTATCTCACTTCTGGGCATTTTCCCAGAAGAATTGAAAACATCATATCACAGTGATATCTGTGCACCCATGTTTATAGCCACATGATTTGTAATAGCCAGATCTTGGAAACAACCCAAATGCCCATCAATCAAAGAATGGATAAAAAAGATGTGGTATTTTTATACAATGGAGTACTACTCGGCTATTAAGAAAAATTGCATTGAGACTTTTATAAATAAATGGTCACGACTTGAGACCATACTCATAAGAGAGATAAATCAAACCCACATGTGTAAATACCATATTGTCTCTCTAGTGTAAGAAACTGAAAAAGTATATATGATCCAAAATCTATAACAAATACTCAAAGAGCAAAAGTAATTGGGAAGGGAAAAGAGGGAAAGAGGGAAGGGAAAAGGAAAAGATATAAATCTGTATATATGTATATGTAAGATAACTAAAATGAACACACTGCTGAATGTACTCATTACTGAGAAAGAACAATTAATACTCATATGATTAGATCAATTTTGCATGTCTATATCTGTTAGACATTTTGAAGATAACGATACGCAATATTGCAACCATTGTCAAGTTTCTATCATCCTGTTTTGTAAACCTGTAATGTTACTGTTATGCATTTACTCTAGTCGTTTGTTTGTCTCTTTTGCTTTTTGTCTTTTTTATATGTGTCTTTTTTTCTCTTAAATAAAAAAAATTTAAAAATTTAAAAAATAAAAAAAAAGGTTGGGCCATTATTTGTATTGTGTAGTCATAATTACCTGTTTTTAAAGAAAAATTAATGGTAAACAAAAATTTTCATGTATGCTCAATGTTACTCATGAGGTTGTGAATATTTGCCTTTATTTTTGTGGGTTAAGTGCCCAGGTAATAGACTTCTGCACCATCAAAGCTGTCTTCATTGTAGCAACTACACTACTTACCTAAACGGCCAATCACTCTCTAACTTCTCCATCTTCTTCCTTTGACCTGTCATCCCCTCCATGGTAACCATCCATTTTAACAATAGAGTCCTTCATTTCTTCTTTGCCAGATAAACTTTGAGACCATATTTTAGTGAAATAACTCAGACATACAAGCTTAAGAATCACATGATTTCTCTTATATGAGGAACCCAACATATAAATAAAGAGCATAAATAAAAGACAAGTAATAGGAAATAGGGGAGTAGGTCTTTGTCAAAAGGGAAGAGGTCAAGAAAAGGAAGGAAGGAGTGGAAGGGAAGGGGAAAGGGATGAACAAAAGAATTATGGCATGTTATATACCTGTACCAACTCCCCATTAGGAATATAATCATTATATACTAAAAAAGCAGTGACAAAGTTAAAGAAGAAAACAGTCTTAAGTTTTGAGGTTACCCTGCCTAGCACTCATCTCTCCTTCAACTGTTCTTCCTAGAGCCTCATCTCCAATGACCATTTTCATCCTTTCACCTGGGGTCAAATCTTTCCAACCCCTTACCACAACCCTCATTGCCAGTCTGGCACACAAAATCCATGTGGTTAAATATAGTTGTTACTCGCTCCCTGCCTGTTTTTGGAAGTTAGCACAACCCGAGTTTGTGCCACTTTCTTTCATCTCATGGAAACAATTTATGCATTTCTTAACCCAGATAAATTAAAAATAGAAATAAAGAAATTCCATTTAAAGCTATAGTTTTAAGCATATAAAAGATTTAAGAACAAAATCTCTAATAAGATGTTCCTTTACAGAATAACATTTTAAAGACTTTCACCTTTTACTTGATGTAAGTTTGTACTATTTGGAAAGAAATACAGTGGTGCTTCAAGTCATGAACGTAATTCATTCCACGGTTTGGGAAAAGATGGTCATGTCCATGTTCATGCGGGAATGATGGTCACATCCTGTTCGTCAGCCAACGCAGAGTTTACAAACAAAAACGGAGCTCTGCCGAATGTTTCTGTTTGAGAAACAAATTGTTTGCAGATGAAAGCATCCTTGAACCAAGGTCCCGCTGTATCTAATATGCACACATTACTGCTTTAACATAAAAAAGGAGGGGCCAGACTATAAAGGACCTAAGCATCATGTGCTTTGTTTTTAATTAAACATCTTCCCAGCTCAGTTTCTATTGCTTGGCATTACTGATCAGCAAGAAGCTGCAAGGACAGATGGGGTGGAGATGGACAGAAGTTGAGACGTTTCTACCACAGCCCAAATGTAGGAAAACATCTTGTGACACCCATGACTCAACACACCCTATACTGTCATTTGCTATCAGGTCTCCACACAGGAAACCAAAATCTGTCCAATACCATGTCAGTCTCATTTACACATCAAACTTCTCTCCAGCTGCTACAGGCACTTCTCAGGAGTAGAACCATGTCTTTTAGAGACTGAAAGTTCCACAGTCTCTCCCCTTCTGCACAGGCCACCTTGCCATATCCAGGGAGAAGAAAGGAGGAAAGGTAAGAGTTTATGCAGAACTTTTTAAAAAAGCCATAGTTATGTCTTTCTATTTAGTTCATATGTAAAACTCAATTGGGGAAGAGTATTCAGGGGGCCATAGGTGCTTTAGAAGTAATAGACAGGAGACCTGAAAACTCCCTCCTGGGAACTTCAGTGCTGCAGGTTGACAGAAATTCAAAGCTGATAACCAAGACTTAAATAGCATCCATCGTGATCCACTTCATTTAAAACTCCTCTGGCAAACCTGTCCAACTGATGCCTTCAATAGTACCTTCTGTTCAGGAAATTAAATGCTTTAGCTCAGCCAGATGTGAGGCAAAACTGTAGTACACATCCAGTAAGCCAGCATAATTACAGATCGCAGCCAGGTTTAGCAAAACCTGAGAGGCCTAGCAGCTGCCCAACCCAAACTCAGAGCAAAAGCATTGCCCAGCCATCTGCAGAAACTGAAAGCATGTTCCACCTGTCTTGGTTATTAGTAAACAGTCTACTGAGGATCACAGGTTAGGCCACATAGTGAAGGTCAAACAATACCAGCAAACTTCAAAAATCTGGGAGTGAAGGGAGTAGCTATCTCCACAAATACTCAAAAGCCAAAATACCAACAAAGAAATTACAAAGATGCAGGAAGTCTGGACACCTTGAAAAGAAACTAGGCAAGCTCTCAACAAAGGCCTCTAAACAAAGAAAGATTAATGAAATGACCTAACCCTCTTTAAAAAGGCCTGCAAGCTTCAAGAATATAAGCATAGAATAACAGGAAATGCTTGCGTTCAAACCCAACTGGGCAATTTAGAAAGTTAGTGTGATACAGTCCATAACAAAAAATAAAAGAAATCTGTGGACATAACACAGTGGCAAAGGCCCTGAGCTCAATCCCACAACTGGGGAGGCGGGGGAGACCCTGTAATTTCTAATAAAATAGAACGAGGACATTTAACTTAATGCAAAAAAAGTCAGGCACAGAAAGAAAATTGCTTACATGGGGAAACCAAATAGTTGATCATATAGAAGTTAAGACCAGAATAGTAGTTATCAGAAATTCAGGAGACTAGAAAAGAGAAAAAGACAGGGAGAATTTGATCAGCATGTACTGTTAGGTAGGAGAAATTACTCTGGTATTCTATTGCACAGTAAAATGACTACAGACAATAACAGTGCACTATATATATTTTAAGGGTGCAAGAAAGAATTTTGAAACTTTCATTATAAAGTGAACATAAATACTATATAAATATCATATAATATAGATGTTTATACCCTGGTTTGAATTGATAAAATGTATAAATGTGTCAAAATATCACAGAATATCTCACAGATATGTATAATTTTCAGATCAATTTTTTAAATTGGATGCTAATATGCAAACAAAGCAAGATATTTGCAAACAAACAAATCCAAGTGATGATTAATGCAATAATGAAGCCAAAATATGACAAAAAGTTTCAGCAGCTATTTTAATCAAGTTGAAGAAATGATCAGTGAGATTAAAGACAGAATATTTTATATAGCAAATCAGAAAAACTTAGAAAAAATAATGAAACAATGAAGAAAGTGTGTGGGAATTATGGGATACCATCAAGAGCCATAATATTTTCCTAATATGTAGCCAAAAACGAAGACAAAGACAAAAATAACTAGAAAGAGTATTTAAAGAAATGACAGATGAAAAATTCCCTAACCTGAAGAGAGGTCATGTTGAAGTACACTTAATGCAGAAGTCGACAATAAAATTCAAATCAAAAAGGGGTTCACTGAGACATAATAAGCATAATAATTGAACTATTAATAATAAGAGACAAAGAAAAGCTCAGAAGAGTGCTGGAATTGAATCCACATTTTAAGAATTTTCAGCCTTGATAGCTTACTGAAACTTCACACTCTTGTTTTCTTTCTCATTAAAATGGAGACTGTCATTTCTATGCAGCAGGGTGTCCCTGCGTATTAGAGATCATACAGTAGATGCTCAAGTCTTGCTCTCTTCACTTGACCCCCAGCAGAAAGATTCTGAACATGCATAGAATCAACCCAGCCCGGGGGACAGAGGACAAATGAGTGGAAGTAACCAGGCCCCACTTGCTTCAAGAAGATCCTGTCTTGGACAGGCTGATCCTCATCACTGACTTGGTTGGCAGTTTGAGAGACAGGAAACATGGTCATGTTCCTGCCCTTGGGCTTACACAGGGAAGCCTTCTGAATCCAAATTTTAAAACTTTCTGCTTCTAAGTCCTCTGAAGCCACATTATTCATCCTTTAAGCTGTATCAACTCTTCCATTTCATCTGCATCCATATCACCAGATTATTCATTATTTTAAAAGTATTTCCCTACTTTGCAGCCTGAACATACTAATCAGCATTAGCACCAAACACTACACTCCCACTGGTGTTGTAGCCTCTACCAGGAAGGCTCTAGGCTGTCATGGATGCTTCCTGTGTGTCCTGGCCTCATGGCCAATCCTGCAAAGTCTGTTCTATTATGTCCTGGTTGGGAATTTTGAAGACAATTTGTTTAGGAAAGTAGACTTTCACATAACGTTGTGCCTGAATTCATTTGTGATTCTTTGAGTCCAGCCTGGTTATGTTGGTTAGAATCCTCTGGGGCTCCAGGCAGATGCAGCTGACCAGAATGAATGTAAACATCCTGCCATTGTGCTGGTCTCCCTCCTTGTGACCTCCCCTTTGATAACCACTATTTCCTAGTTCTGGGACTTCCAATCCCTTGATATAATCTTCTTTGTTATCATTTTCTACTGTTGTCTTCTCCTATGTTAATAACTGAGCCAATTCCATCATTAAATTTCTTTTTTTCATTTTAAAGAAAATGAAACCTAACAAAATAAAACAGAATAAAGCCAATCAAAATAAAACAGTAAAAGTTGTACAGAACTTCAAAACAGGACAATAGGAAATCTACAATGGCTACCATAATAGCTTTTGTTATCTTCACAATAGTTGTCCATACTATCAGACATAGTAAAATCAAATAAAACAAAACAATAAATCAGAACAAAACTAAACAGTGAGAACAATATTGGATTTCAAAAATAAGATAGAAGGAAATTCCCCATATTTGCTACATTGCATACTGTTATCCTCCTAAGAGATGCTCAGACTACCTGCAAAGTCATTCAAACGATACAAGAATTTAGTTGTTTTTGTATCTCAGCTGCTATCAACTCAGCCTGTCCTCTGAATCAGACAATTTCTTATGTGGTGGGGGTGGAGGTGCGGGAGGGAGATCAGAGTCTTGATTCTCAGCCTGCATGCCAGTCGCCTCATGGAAGGGACAAACTGGCTTCTGTCTTCCTGGGACCCACGTGGCTTGCATGGCTTATGGGAAGGGCAAACTGGCTTCTATCTTCCTGGGCCTCACATGGTTTATGCAGCTAAATTCCTTTTTTAAGGGGGAGCCAATAATAGGAAAACAACATGACAAGGATAAGTCAATACATATCAGTTTTAACCATTAATGTTAATGGTCTCAATTCACCAGTCAAGAGATACAGACAGGCAGAATGGATCAAGAAACAAGATCCAACAATATACTTTCTACAAGAAACACATTTAATTCAAAAAGAAACTCATAGACTGAAAGTCAAAGGATGGAAAACAATACTCCATGCAACAGGAATTCAGAAAAAAGCAGGGGTTGCTATTCTATTTGCAGATAAAGTCAATTTTAAGCCAAGACTGATTAAGAGAGACAAAGAAGGTCACTATATCTTGGTAAAGGGCACTATATTCAGTGATACTATGTCCCCCCATACTTTTGATGGGGCTGAGTTTATTGGTTTGTTATTGGTTTGTTGTCTGGCACGAGCAATGTGAGTGCTGTACCCACCCAGGGGTGGAGCTGACATACAGTGTAAGGGAAGGCGGGTCTTCCTCTTACACTTCCACCTTCTCTCTCACCAGTGTGCCTTGCGGTTACGGTTGCAGCCACCATGAACGGCAGCCCCACCATGCCATGCTGCCTTGGAGCCAACTAAGTGTGGACTGAAACTCCCAAGAAACTACAAGAAATAAACCTTTCCTTCCCCTAATTTTGGGCATCTCGGCAATGAGTAAAAAGTAGCTAAGATAGAATTTGGTACCAGGAGTGGGGTCGTTGCTGTGACTATTCCTGATCATGTGGTTTGAGAGCCTTTGAAAATGGCTTGTGGGAAGAGTTTGGAAAGGTTCAGAGATGTTGCCTGAATGCATAGAGCTGGAACAGCTTAGGCTGTTCTCTACAGGAGATTCTGGTCAGAGCTCAGGAGGCCAGAAGGCTGATAGAAAGCCTGCCAGTAAGGACCATGCTCAGGAGGTTTCTGCTGGGAAGAAGAACCGTATTGGTTGTTGGACTCCACACAATGTGTGTTACAGCTTGGCAGAAAGTTTGTCTGCATTCTGCCCGTGTCCAGAGACTTTGCCTGAGACTGAGATTAAGGGCAGAGGGCTAATTAATCTGGTGGAGGAAATCTCAAGGCAGCAGACTGTTGAAGTGGTGGCCTGGCTATTATTGGGGGCATTTAGCCAGATTTATGTTGGGAATAAACAGCAAGGAGCCCGACACAGAGATTTAAAACGTGAGTTTGGCCAGGAAACTGTGGACTGTAAAAATCAAGCTGAGACCTTGATTGCTGAGAAGAAACAAAGAAATAAAAAAGATGGTCTGGGGGCATCCCAGGAAGCAGTGGGCCTCTAACCTTTGTAGCCTCAGGCCTTCAAAAGTGAAAGAGTTTGCTTGGAGGAAAAAGCCACAGAGTGCCCGTCCTAGAGTGGTGACAAAAAGCCACAGAGTGCCTTGTCCCAGAGTGGCAGCAGAGGCCACAGGAGGTTTTAAAAGGGTTGCAGCTGTGCCATGTCCCAGAATTACAGTGGCCACGCCAGATTCCAAAATGGCGGGGACATAGAGAAGCTGTTCCTCACAATCAGGTTCAGAGAGCTCAGCGATCCAGGCAGTTGACCCCTACAGTCAAGAGAGAGGAAAGCCTGGCTACTGCTCCAGCCTGCAGCAGACCTTGGCGGCATCCATGTGGCACTGGTTTTAAGTACAAGAAAAGGCTAAGGCAGCTTCTGCCTTGCCTGCAGAGACCAATGTGTAAAGATGTAAGGGTGGAGCCAAAAAACATGGATCATCCAAGGAAAGCTATGGAAGTTAAGACCCCTGAAGGTGCCGCAGGGGTGTAGTCACTCAAGTCTTTTGGAGCTTGCAACCAGATTGCTTCAGATGCTGAGCAGAAAACTCTAGGACTTAATGTTTGCCCTGCTGAATTTTGGACTTGCTTTGGTTAAATGCTTTGTATTTCCCTGTTTGTAACTTTTGAAATGGTAATGTTTACCTTGTGCCTTTATATGTTGGAAGTGCTTAACCTCATTTTCATTTGTACAGAGGGTTACAGTGAAGAGTTTGCCATAGATATCGGAGGAGATTTAAGACTTGGACTTTTCAGCAATGCTGAAACTGCTAGGACTTTGGCAACTTTTGGAGATGGACTAAATGGCTTTTATATTAAGGATGTACATGAGCCCTTGAGGGTCTCCACAACTCCTCATACTTTTGGTGGGGCTGAGTTTATTGGTTTGTTATTGGTTTGTTGTCTGGCACAAGGATTGGCAATGTGAGTGCTGCACCCACCCAGGGGTGGAGCTGAGATACAGTGTAAGGGAAGGCGGGTCTTCCTCTTGCGCTTCCGCCTTCTTTCTCTCCAGTGCACTTTGCAGTTGTGGTTGTGGCCACCATGAACGGCAGCCCCACCACGCCATGCTGCCTTGGAGCCAACTAAGTGTGGACTGAAACTCCCAAGAAACTATAAGAAATAAACCTTTCCTTCCCTAATTTTGGGCGTCAGGTATATTGTCTCAGCAATGAGTAAAAAATAACTAAGACAGGCACAATCCAAGAGGAAGAGATCACAATCATAAATATATATGCAACAAATATTAGTGCACCCATTATATAAAACAATTGTTAATGGACTTAAAAATGAAATAAGCCTTAATACAATTGTATCGGGAGACCTCAATACCCCACTGTCACAAAAAGATCACCTAGACAAAAACTCAATAATGAAATATTAGAACTAAATCACTTTTGAGCAAATGGACTTAGTAGATATCTATAGAGTCTTCCACCCTGAAGCACCAGAATACACAGTCTTTTCAGCTGCACATGAGACATTCTCCAAAATAGACCATATACTGGCTCATAGAACATGCTTAAGTAAATGTAAAGGAATTGAAATTATCCCATGCGTACTATCAGACCACAGTGCAGTGAAATTGGAAATCCATGCCAAAGGAAACCACAAGAACTTCATCAACACATGGAAATTAAATAGCACCTTATTGAACAATCAATTGGTCACAAATGGAATTAAAGAAGAAATTAGACAGTTTTTGCAGTTGAATGACAATGACAATACAACATACTGGAACTTGTGGGACACAAAGAAAGCAGTCTTAAGAGGGAAATTTATAGCAGTAAATACCCATATCGGGAAAACAGAGCAAGCTCATATAGACAACTTAATGTTGAACCTCAAACTTCTAGAAAAAGAAGAGTGGACTAAACCAAAAGCTCATACAAGGGAGGAAATTATAAGGATCAGAGCAGAAATTAAAACACTGGAGATGAAAAAAATACAAAGAATCAATATATTGAAGAGTTTTTTCTTTGAAAGATTAAATAAAATTGACAAACCCTTGGCCAACCTTATCAAAAAAAGGCAAGAAAGGATTCAAATCCATGCAATTAGGAATTAAATCACAACAGACCCTGTAGAAATCCAGAAAGTCATCTATACCTACTTTGAAAACTTGTATTCTAATAAGATGGAAAAAACAGAAGAAATGGACAGATTCCTAGATATATATGAATTACCAAAGTTGAATCAAGAAGATATAAAAATCTTAAACCACCCAATATCAATAAATGAAATTAAAGATATAATTAAAAACCTATCAACAAAGAAAAACCCAGGCCCTGATAGATTCACTGCTGAATTCTACAAGAAATTTAGAGACCTAACACCACTACTTCTCAAACTCTTTAATGAAATTGAAAGGGAAGCAATACTCCCAAATTCATTCTTGGAAGCAAGCATTACTCTGATTCCAAACCCAGAGAAGGATCCAACTAAGAAAGAAAATTTCAGACCAATCTCCCTAATGAACATTGATGCAAAACTCCTCAGTAAGATACTGGCAAACAGACTGCAGCAAATCATCAAAAAGATTGTACACCATTATCAAGTGGAATTAATTCCAGGGATGCAGGGATGGTTCAACATACATAAATCCATAAATGTAATACATCGTATTAACAGTCAAGGATAAAAATCATATGATTATCTCAATAGATGCAGAAATAGCTTTTGAGAAAGTCCAACACCTATTCATGACAAAAACTCTACAGAAAATTGGAATAGATGGTCTCTATCTCAATCTGATAAAAGCCATCTATGACAAACCAACAGCCAACATCATACTGAATGAATGAAAACTGACAAGGTTGTCCACTGTCTCCACTCTTATTTAACATAGCCCTGGAAACTTTAGCCAAAGCAATTACACAAAAGAAATAAAAGGAATGAAGATGGGAAAGGAAGAAGTTAAACTATCATTATTTGCAGATGACATGATACTCTACCTAGAAGATCCCAAAAATTCCACCAAAAGACTTCTAGATTTAATAAGCAGATTTAGCAATGTAGCCGGTTACGAAGTCAATACTCAAAAATCAATAGGCTTCTGGTACATGAATAACAATCTCACTGAAAGAGAAATCAGGGAAACAACACTTTTTATAGTAGCATCCAAAAAATAAAATATTTAGGAATCAATCTAATGAAAGATGTAAAAGACCTCTATACTGAAAACAATTGTTCTCTGAAAAAGGAGATTGAAGAGGGTATTAGAAAATGGAAAGATATCCCATGCTCTTGAGTAGGAAGAATCAATATAGTGAAAGTGGCCATACTTCCAAAACTATTATACAGATTCAATGCAATCCCAATCAAAATTCCAATAGCATACCTCACAGAATTAGAGAAAATAATCCTAAAATTCATCTGGAATGAGAAGACCTAGAATAGCAAAGGTAATCCTGGGCAACAAAGACAAGACAGGAGGCATCACAATTCCTGACCTGAAATTATACTATATGGCAACTGTGATTTAAAAAAAAAAAAAACAGTGTGGCACTGGCAAAAAAACAGACCCAAAGATCAATGAAATCGATTAGAAGATGCAGAAACAACTGCAGACACACTAAGCCACCTTATCTTTGACAAAGGTGCCAAACACATTCATTGGGAGAAAGATAGCCTCTTTAATAAATGGTGTTGGAAAAACTGGCTTTCCATATGCCAAAGATTAAAACTGGACCCATATCTTTCACCATGCACTAAGCTAAAATCTGAATGGATTAATGATCTCAACATTAAAATAGAAACATTAAATCTGCTGGAAGATAGAGTAGGTAAAACTCTTGAAGACACTAGTGTAGGCAAAGACTTTATGAATAAAACCCAGACTGCACAGGAACTATCACAAAGAAACAACAACTGTGATCTCACCCTATTGAAAAGTTTTTGCACAGCAAGAGAAACTACCAACAGAGTGAAGAGACAGCCCACAATGTGGGAGAAAATATTTGCCAGTTCTCTTAGATAAAGTATTACTAAAGAACTTAAAATAATCAGTCCTCCAATATTTAAAGACCCAATCCAAAAATGGGTATCTGAGATGAACACACACTTCTCAGATGAAGAAGTACAAACAGCAAATAAATACATGAAAAAATGTTCAACAGCACTGGTCATTTGAGAGTTGCAAATGAAAACTACACTGAGATTCCACCTCACCCCAGAAAGAATGACTAGTATTAAGAAATCAACCAATAATAAATGCGGGAGGGGCTGAGGAGAAAAAGGAACACTTCTCCACTGTTGGTGGGAATGCAGACTGGTGCAACCACTGTGGAAGTCAGTGTGGAAATTCCTCAAAAAGCTAGGATTGTAGGTCCCATTTGATCCAGCTATTCCCCTTTTGGGTATCTTCCCAAAGAACTAAAAATATCCTACCACAGTGATATATGTGCACCTATGTTTATAGCTGCACAGTTCGTAATAGCCAGATCTTGGAAGTAACCTAAATGCCCCTTGACTGAGAAATGGACAAAAAAGATGTGGTATTTTATATAATGGAATACTACTCAGCTATAAGGAACCATAAACTAGATATTTTCACTCTTAAATGCATGCACCTTGAAAATATACTTATCAGTGAGCTAAATAAGTCACACATATGTAGCCATCATATTGTTGCACTTGTGTGACAAACTGAAAGAAAATTCATGCATGTATATAAAAAATTAGTTAAGATTGTTAAAGAAAAAAATTTTAGTGAAAATTAGTTTTCACGGGGTCATTTTCAGATTACATTTTTATTGTGAATTGTTCTGTTGAAAATGATATAGTGTTCATAACAAAAAAATAGTGATACAGCTTGTTTCTCTCAATTCATTGAGGGGAAAGTTTTCTGCTAATAATTTTCTGGACAGGTTTCATGTCTATATCTTATACTCTAAACAACTACTGTGAATATAACAATATGCTACTCTCCTATTGGCCTATTTTGAAATTCTGTTTTACTGTAATCTCTTACTTTTTCTGTTTAAAATTAAATAAAAATAAAAATAAATTCCTTAGCCAGGCATGGTGGTGCACACCTTTAATCCCAGCACTCAGGAGGCTGAGGTAGGTGGAGTTTTGTGATTTTGAGGCCAGCTTGGGCTACAACACAAGTGCAAGGCCAGCCTGAGCTACATAGTGCTACTCTGCCTCAAAAAAATCAGAGCTGGGACTTTGGCTCAGTGGCTTAAGCACCTGTCTGGCAGGTGCGAGGCTGTGAGTTCAATTACCGGTGCCACAAAAAATAATAAAATTAAATAAATAAATAAATTCCTTTTATATTAGTGCATGGTTTTATTTTTATTTTAAAGAGGATAAAACAGAATAAAACCATTCAAAACAAACCAGTGTAAGAGATACAGGACTTCAAAACATTATGAAATCAACAATAGTTACCATAATGCCTTTTGATGTCTTCAAAATAGCTGCAGATAACTTCAGACATAGTAAAAATCAAACAGAACAGAATAGAATAGAAACAATAAAAACAAAACAACAAATGCAATAAAGGATTTCAAAACAAGTCAATAGTAAATCCAAAATTGCTACCATAATATATCTTGCTATCCTTGAAATAGCTTTTCCTGCCATCAGACTTAACATAATCAAACAAAACAAAAGAGAATAAAACCTAACTCCACAAAATAATGGAAACAATACAGGACCTCAAAACAAGACCATATGGAATCAACTATGGTACAACCCTCAGAAGGAGATCCCCACTAGATGCCACACTGTGTACCAATATGCTCTGAACCTATCATCAGACCATTGGCTCTAGACGTGCAGTGTTAGTGAAACACCAAAGCACCAGGCATCCAATTGTATTTCAGCTTGATAGCTATCATCACAGCCTGTGTTTCTGCAGATAGGCCAGTTGTTTATGGTCATTTACTGAGTGGGGAGTTGGGGGTTGGTATTTCTTGTTTGCCAGCCCATGTGCCAGAAGAGGCTGGGGTCTGGCTGTTCCCAGTCTGCCAGTGGCCTGTGCAAGGTGTTGATTCTCAAACTGGGCTTGTTTGCTGCTGCAGTCATTGTTCTTTCTCCCCCCAGTCCACGAATGGCACTGACTCACAGGGAGAGGCTTGGTTCCAGCTGTTCCCAGTCTGCTGGTGGCCCATGCATGCCACTTGTTATCAGACTGGGCTTGTTTGCTGGTGTGGCCATTGTTCTCTCTCCCTCCAGTCAGTGAATGGCACTAGCAGTTCCCAGCCCACCAGTGGTTTCTAGACCAGGCTTGTTTGCTGATGCAGCCATTGTTCTCTCTTCCCCCAGTGGCCTTATTAGTACATGCTTGCAGGATATAATAATTATATTCCTTGTGGGGAGTAGGTACACGTACAAAGTGCACCTTAATTCTATTTTTATGCCTTTTCTTTCCCCTTCTTCCCCCTTCCCTCTATCTCTTAAATCCCTTCCAACTTGAGAAAGATTTATCTTGCTACTTCCAATTGCATATCTTTTTTGCCCTTTATATTTTGAGTTTCTCATATATTTATGAATTTTTAAAAGAGAATAAAAACAAGCAAAATAAAACAGAACAAAGTCAATCAAAACAAATCTTTGTAAGGGACACAGGACTTCAAAACAATACAAAATCAACAATGGTTACCATAATGACACTGTTGTCTTCAAAACAGCTGTAGATACCTTCCAACATAGTATAAATCAAACAAAACAGAACAGAGTAGAGCCAATAAAAACAAAACAATGAATGCAATGAAGGACTTCAAAACAAGACCACAGTAAATCCAAAATGGCTACCATAATATATCTTGCTATCTTTGAAATAGCTGCCGTTGGATATAACAAAATCAAACAAAACAAAACAAAACAAAACAGAATAAAATTAAACTCAACAAAACAATGAAAATCATACAGGACTTCAAAACAAGATAATAGGGAGTTAACAATAGCTATACCTTCAGAAGGAGATTCCCATAGATGCCACACTGCATACTGTGATCTGGTGAATAGATGATCAGACCATTGGTCCTAGACCTGCAAAGTCAGTGAAACACCAAACACCACAAGCATCAAATTGCATTTCACTGCAATAGCTATCATCACAGCCTGTGTTTTTCCAGATCAGCCAGTTGCTTTGGGGTGGCAGGGAGAGGATTAGCTCTTCTTGTTTCCCAGCCGGAGCCCCGGAAGGGCCTGTGGTCTGGCTGCTCCCCGTCAGTGGCAGCCCACGCATGGTGCTGGTGCACCTTGAGTTTCTCATGTAAGAGAAGTTGATTATTTTTTCACTGAAGCCTTTAGGCAGTGGCTGCTTCAGTCAGACCTCAAGCTGGTTCTCCAGAGTGCTCTGCAGGACACTTCTGGGGTGGATGAATGTGGACACAGCTGCCTCGGGGAACGCTGTGGATGTCAGAAAATTAAGAGCAGTGATAAAGGGCTTTATCCTACTCAATCAAGTGTGGTTTTGAGTTTCCACACTGCCCTGATAAATGCAACACTTGTCTGCTCTTCTGGCATCCTCGTGGCCTATGAAATGCCTCAAGGATGCCACAAAGTCTTTTTTTTTTTTTTTTTTTTTTTTTTTTGGCTTTTTGAGACATGGTCTCACTATGCAGTTCAGGCTGGCCTTGAACTCACTTTGTAGCTGAGGCTGGCCTCAAACTCGTAATGATTTTCCTGTCTCAGCCTCCCAAGTGCTCAGATGACAGGTGTGCCCCACCATGCCTGGCTCACCCCCAAGATCTTTAGATAGATTTATTTCAACCTGTAGTTTCTTGTTTTTCTTAGAGAAAGCAGTCTGAAATGAGAATATCTCTATCATTTTGACACCCATAAATTTTTCATCTTCCACTGAATCTTAATTATTGATGCTTTTCTTTACAAATTTCTTTCCAACTTAAAGAATCCCTGTTCAAATTATTTATGACTTATTTATGACTTCTTTCTAACTAAAGTTATAGAAAAAGATGAGTCCTTACTTTGTCCTCAGATGATGTTTGTAGAGAAGTTGTGCAACTAGGGCATTGTTTCAGGTAGAAAACTTGGTTCTGAATGAGTTCTGCTACCTCTCAATCTGAGTATCATTGACTTCTCTTTGGAAAAAATAGTGTCCTTAAACCAGAATAAGCCAGAAAATTTGGCCTCTTAAGAGTCTTTGTCGCATTGGTCCTTGTCATAGTGACAAGTTTGGCCTTAGATTCTAGCAGTTAAAGCCAGAGCATTTGCTTTTAAGGACTGTTACACAGTTATTAAGGCTCTTTCCCTGACCAATATACAGCCTAGACGTTTATCTCATTGGTTGAAATCATGAGATACATACAGATGAAAGATCTAGAAGTGCAAGACAGGAAAAAGCAGTATATGTGGGTTCAGATCACATGAATTATAACCTGACCTCATGATTAAACTGAGCCACATTGTAACTGGATCTCTCTAGCTCTTAGGTCCTTGTTTTAGGGCAATGAAGACTGAAGCTGACAAAACAGCAAGCAGCAAGTGGTGGAGAATGGCCAAATGCATGTTTATTAGAAAGAATAAAAGAAAATCTGTCTGCTTACCAGAGAGGAGTTTCCATAAAGTGGGAACACCAAGATGTTTAAGTCCACTAGCCTTTTATACAGTGTTTGGTACCAGTGTGTGTGGCAGAAAGCATGGATGCTCCTTGTTGCAGGTAGGTCTTTGTTGTCCAGAAAGCAAGCTGCTTCCTTTGTGTTTTACTTCCTCCAAGGTCTCTCCCATTTGGTCTATTTTAAAGAGCATCCCATATGCAGCTGAGAAGAATGTGTAATCTGATGCTGTGGGATGGAACACTCTGTAGACATCTGCTAAGTTCATTTGTTCACAGGTTTGATTTAGTTCTGGTATTTCTTCATTGAATTTTGTCTAGTTGATCTGTCTACTTGTGGACAGCGGGGTATTGATGTCCCCCATTACAATTGTGTTAGTGCTTATTTGATTTTTCATGTTCATTATTATTTATGTAGTTGGATGCACCAGTGCTTGGCACATAAATATTTATGATTATTGTCTCTTCTTCTTGGAGTCTTTCCTTAACAAGTAAGTAGTGACCCTTTTTTTGTCTCTTTTGATTAGTCTTTGCTTGAAGTTCACATTGTCTGCAAATAGAAAGCTACTCCTGTTTTTTGTTTTTGTTTTCTGGGAGCCTGGGTCACACAGTATTGTTTTGCATCCTTTTACTTTCAGTCTATGAATTTATTTTTTAGTTAAATGTGTTTCTTGAATGTAGCATATTATTGGATCTTGCTTCTTGATCCATTCTGCCAGTCTATTTCTTTTGACTGATAAATTGAGACCATTGACATTGATGGTTATGACTGATATGTTTTGGCTTATCCTCCTCATATTATTTTCCCATAGTTGGCACCCTGTCTTTCCCCTCTGTTTAATTGCTTGCCCTGCTGGTGGCTTGTTTCTATTAGTGTTCTTGGAATTGTGGGCTTCCTTATCTCTTTCTAGAAAATATCCTTCAGCACATTGTATTTTATTTTTTTAATTTTTTATTTTATTTTAAAGATAGTAAAATCCAACAAAAGACAACAAAACAATCAAAACAAAGCAGTAGAACTGGCATAGAACTTTAAAGAGAGATACTATGAAAACAATAGCTACTATAGTGTATCTTGTTATTTTCAGAATAATTGAACATTCCATCAGGTATAGCAAAAACAAACCAAAAACAAAACACAATAAAACCAATAAAAACATGATGCAAAATGAAGAAAAATTAAAAAATAAAATAAAATTAAAAGAAGAAAATTAAGCAAAATTAAGCAAAACAATGAGAACGATATTGGGGCTTGAAGACAAGACAGGGGACAATCCCACATATTTGCCACCTTGCACAATGTCATATTCCCAAGTAATGCTCAGACTGCGGGCACCAGGCCTGAAAAATAACCTAACAATACAAGTATTTGGTTGCTTTATGTACCTTAGTTGCTATGAACTTAGCTAGTACTGTGAGCCAGCAGGTTACTTATGGGGGGGCGGGGAGGAGAAGGTCCTTGATTCGTAGCCCATGCACCGGTAACCCTATGGGACACACATCTCTTTCTCTTCCTGGAGTTCACGCAGTCACGCACACTCACCAAGGAGGCAGGTGGGTTTTCTTCTGGTTGCTGCCTCTCCGCCCAACATGGAGGGTTCTCAAAAGGCACATCGTTCTCTCCCTGGGGTCCGCACGGTCACGCACACTCACCAGGGTGGCAGGCGGGTTTTCTTCTGATTGCTGCCTCTCCGCCCAACATGGAGGGTTCTCAAAAGGCACATCGTTCTCTCCCTGGGGTCCGTGCGGTCGCACACACTCACCAGCCTCAGAAATTCACATTTCCACACCCTTACTATATTCTCCCCAACTATATAACAGCTACCTAGATTTAGGATATGGTATGAGTATAGTGTGTGTAGAGTAAAAGATTCTCAATGCTCCAATGCTTACTATAAAATAAATGAAATGTTGTTCCTGTTCTCAAAGATATTACAGTGGAGTGCACAAAAAGAAATCTCCTATACATTTCCATCATTCCAGATAACCCATCTAAATTCTTCCAGCAGGCAGACACAGACATAGGGATCAGGGTGTAATATCTTTTCATTTGTAATTGGGTATGTAGTGAGAGTAGATCAAGGAAGTCTTTAAATAGCTGAAACTTGAACTGAGACACTACAATTTAGTACTTATCTTCCTTTTCCAATTTTGCCAACATATTAGCTTTTGAGTTGGCAAGCAATGATAAATAGGATACGGGGATATTTAAAATGAAGAAGAGGCAAATCATACTGGCATTATTAATAAAAGCTTAGAAGTAGCTCAAGGAATGATGATCAACAAGTAAATAAGTTCCATTCCTTGAGTTTCCCCATGTATCTCATAGTAGTTCCAATATCTCTAAAGAACAATTGTGAGGCTGCAGTAGTATGTGCAATGAGTGGCATCTCTCATGGCCTTAATGTGGTGGGCCTTGGCGTAAGTTTTGCAAAATTAGTTTATCTCAATTAAACAAATCTGTGAAGTCCAGAGATGGTCAGCCAGGTTACCAGAGCAGAACATTGCCAAAAAACAATATTCTGCTCTCTTAATCATCCTCCCAGAAATATGTTCAATCTATAGTGTGAAGGCCCAAGATAAAAACATGAAGAAGTATGTGGCAAAGTGGAGAGAAGAGAAACAGTGGGGTGCATCCTCTGGTTCAGTGCAGTCTTTTTGCTTGCAAAAGTCTCAGAGTGGGTTCAAGGAAGAGAATTCATTCTTTTAATTCCTCACATATTTCATTCCCGACATAAAGATTCAACTCACAACATTTTATAGTTTTGTTATGGATGAGAATTTAAGAGTTCTCTGCTAATATCAGAAAACTCATGCTCTAGCTTAGCATTTCACCTTGTACCTGTTTGAAATATGTCCTACAAAACCTTGATAATGGAAAAGTCTTGTTTTAACATGCTTTCACATGTGCGACAGAATACTGCACATCAGCTTCAGAAAGTCTGAAGAGTGCCTAAGAGGAGATGCGGGTTTCTGCTTTTACGCCCATTTATAACATTCTGTTTACTCATTTTTAAAGAGCAGCTGGAAACAAATGTGAAAGTTTTTAAGGCTCCGTTAATAAAGGGCCTTCGTTCTGAGAAATATGTCCTCAGAAAATTCACTGGTGTGTGAATTCATACAAGACAGCGTAGCCTAATACACTAATAGGTTATATAGGGTATATGTGTGTGTGTGTGTGTGTGTGTGTGTGTGTATTCTATAGCTTATTATTCATAAGGCCATTGTAAGCACAGCAACATGGCATTACGTTGAGCTCTAGCAAAAACCATGCAAGCAAAAATTTCTGTAAACATGTGACTTCTCCCAGCATACATGTATTCAGCCTTACAGCGATTTTTCTTTATGTAGGATTATACTTTAAAATAACAAAAAGAGTATCATAAAATAAATTCATCAGCCAGTAACATAGTCATTTATTAGCATTACCAAGTATTATTCCATACGTAATTGTTTGTGCTACACTCATATACCATTGCCAGTGCATTAGATTTTTTTTCACAACCATTTGCCACAAACACGTGAGTAATGGAAAGGTGACAGTGGCTTTGAAAACTATTGGTGATAGCAATTTTTCAGCTCTATTACAATCTTAAGACACTATTGTCACATGTGCAGCTCATCAAAGATGGAAACATTGTTAGGTGTGCATGATTATGCTTTTTTTGCCTGTGCCTGCCTAACAAAATTGCAGATTTAATCATTGCATAATTTTCTTAATAAATGAGATAAATATAATTCAAATCAGTACAAATAATAATTAAATTGCTTGTAGCATAAAACACAAAAAGAGAAATCATGGCAGATAAGACATATTCTGACTACCAACACTAAATGAAGAAAAAACAAATAAAAATTACAAATGTCATTGATTGGTGATTTAAAAAAAGAGAATATCCTATGCAGGCTAAATGCTGTATTTCATAAGACAAGTCAATTAATCTACTTTTCATATCATTTCTTAAAAAGATAATTACAAGTTTACTATTCAGAGTTAAAAACTATAAAAGAAATGACACTGATAAGGGTAGTAAGATTGACCCACTGAGAATGGGTTTCAGGGAGAATGTCACACTGCATTCTCTTCTCTGAATTGTAAAACATGTAAATGAATTACTACTACAAAGAAAACATATCCAAAAAAGGAAGTCAGACAGCAGTGAGCCTTGATTGACTCTAATCTGTAATTTTTCCTTAGTGATAAAGCCTCACTGACAAGCTCACATGGTTGCTATTGCTGCCACCCTGGACTCATTATTGGCAAGCCTTCAGAGTAGCAATTACTTACAGAGATAGACCAGAGAAGGTGGGATGGGAGGGACTGATATGTGAGTATTAATTAGACAGATGTTCATAAACATCTCGATAAAGAATCACATCACAAATTACTAACTGATCTGAACACAGTCTCTGTGCAGGAAATTACAGGAGCCACACAGTATTTGGTAGACCTGACTTGGTCACCAGATTTACCCCACCCCCTGTAAGGAAGATGCTCTGGTATCCCTCAGCTCCAGAAAGGTCCCTCCTCTTGTTCCTGGGTCAGTTTTCTTCCTCCAGACAGAAGACAGGTCAGGGTATATGCCAAGACTTCCTTTATTTGAAAGTTTGTTAAAGTCTTATATTTAAGTTCATAACCCTGTTACCAACTTGGGTGCCACATGCAGGGTTTGACAGACCTTCCTCCATGGAAAAGGGAGAGATAGAAAGTTTCCTTCTGAAAAACGGGTGTTGGCAGTCTGCACTGTGGGTATTCTCAGTGGACTTACGCAGACACTTCCCACTCTGGCCCATGTTCATGTGTTCTTCCCTTTATTTGAACTTCACTGTGCTTCCTGTTAAAATTCACGTAAAGAGAAAGGTGATGTGTAGGCATTGTATGTCAAAGCTGAACTACAGAAACACAGGCTTCATTGTTTTACTTCCTTTTCAAAGCTATTCTCTTTCACATGAGAAAGTACTAGAAGAAAAAACCCAAACAAAATTAACTCCAGGAGATCTTCTTCAGTTTACAGGTTACAAAGATAGCAGGATTAAGGGAAATTGGCAATGCATGATAGAGGATCCAAAAGGAAAGTAAGATGGAGGAATAAATCCACCACTCCACTTAAAGGGAGACAGGACACAGCAATAGCTGCAGTTGTAGAAGTAGGAGCACAAGACCAGGCAGGGTGAAAAGCATTGCCATAGACATCTACAGTCTCACAATTCAGGAGACAGGAAATGAAAAACCCAAACAACTCTACATGCTCTCCACTCCCTGGTGGAGTCTCCCAGTGGTTTCAAAATCACATGTGCAAGCTCAAGTCCCCTGAGTGGGAGCAACAGAGATCATAGACTGGAATATTTTAGATAAGGTCAATAGAGGACCTGTTCAGTAGTAGAGAGAATCCAGTATTTAAAGTTAATAAAACCTGAGTTTGAGTTCAAGTTCCATGTGATTATTTGTCCTCTGTAAGCCTCAATTTCCTCCCCAAAACACAGTAACGGTAATTTACAAATATCAAGGTGGATTATAGATTATAGATCATGCATCAGATGCTCAACACTTGTTTGTGTTTCCAGGGACACCAGTGGAGAGCTTCTGTGGATAAATCAAATCATCCTACTCAGTGGCACAGAGTTAACAACAATGGATGAATTTTCTTCTATCTACATAGTGAACAGAATCCAAGACTCACTGACGGTCATCTTTGCCCTGATAGGGCTGGCTGGAAACACAGCTGTGCTCTGGCTCCTGGGAATTCAAGGGCACAAAAAGGCCATCTCCGTCTACATCCTCAACCTGGCCACATCGGACTTCCTTTTCCTCTGCTGCCTCCTTATATTCTTCCTGTGGGAACTCATTGATAGGTTTGACTACAAGTACTACAACCACATCCACTCTGCAGGGATGTGTTTCTACATCACCAGCCTGTCCACACTCAGTGCCATCAGCATCGAACGCTGCCTGGCAGTCCTGTTCCCCATCTGGTACCGCTGCCACCGGCCAAGTTACCTGTCAGATGTTGTGTGTTCCCTGCTCTGGGTTCTGTCCCTACTGTTCACTATCCTGCTACACCTCTCAGATAGATTTCCATTTGGGTTCATTCAGCTGGGTATGGGAATGCGTTTCTTTGCAGATTCATGTCTAGCCATTTTATTTGTGGCTCTCTGTGGGTCCAACCTGGTCTTGCTGATCAGGATGCTCTGCGGCTCCACGAGGTTGCCGCTGACCAGGCTGTATGTGACCATCGGGCTCTCGGTGCTGGTCTTCCTCATCTGTAGCCTGCCTCTATGTATCACGTCAGTCTGGGGTGACATGATTTATGATAAAATAGGTTTGAAATTTCTAGTCCTTGAGAGGACTGCTTTTTTGCTGTCTAGTGTCAACAGCAGTGCCAACCCCATCATTTACTTCTTTGTTGGCTCCTTTAGGCAGAAACAGCAACAGCGGTGGCAGCCACGGTCCCTGAAGTTGGTTCTTCAGAAGGCCTTGGAGGATGTAGGTGAGGGGGAGAACAGCGGAGACTGTCTTCCTCAGGAAGGGGTGGAGATGTCAGAACCTGTGAGGAGCAGCTGAGCCGCAGCTGAGCCAGAGGTCATCAAACTCCCTGGACCCAGGGCAAAGCCAGTCTCATGGAACACCAGAGGCAGACCGTGTAAACAAGTTGACCTCTAGCTCAGCTGTATATCAGCAGGTGTCCAGCCTTGGTATTCCTCCCTGTTAACTACAACACAGATAGCTCTGAAAATGTTTCATTTTCCATATTCTCAGCAAAATACTAAGACTTTGCACTTTAGATCCCATCATGTGCTTCCCCCCTTTATTACTTTGCATAAATAAAGACAATGAGGCCAGCACAGCTGTCGCTGCTTCTCCTTCAGAGGGCCAAGTCCCACCCAGCCCCAGCTTTCCTTTCCTTATGCATCCTGTCTTCTCTTAATCTCTGGTCACCACCTCTCAGGACCCTGCTGGCCACACAGGTCACAGCAAGATTTCCCGTCAGTATACTAATTCTGTAGCTACCGGGGTTCACTTAGAGAATCTGTCCCTCTAGAAGATTATTTGCATAATTGTGAAAGCTCACACGCTTATATAGATATAAAGAGATAAATATACAGATAAAGATACAAATAGAGACAGAGGCCTATTTACATACGTCTTCTGTAATTTTCACATACAACAGCAGAGTCGAATACCTGTAACAGAGACCATGTTACCTCAAAGATTAAAATATTTAATGACTTCTGCTATCTGTGCGTGTGTGTGTGTTCACAAATGTGCACACATGGAAGTTTTAACTTACAAAGATCTAAATTCTTTTTGTTTATGTTATCTGGGTAAGGCTGTTGTCTTTGCCTCAGGCTGGAGCTTGAAGTTTACAGGGAAATCAGTGCCAAGAAGCACAAGTCAAGACCCATAGAAGCCATCTAGGACACCTACCCATGCTCTCACTGCCAGCAAGCCTTGATGATATCAGGGTTCTTCCACTGAAGTTGGTTCCCTTCATTATGAAGCTAAAATACACTGCAGTAGGCAGTCAAAGAAGCCAAGGTCTTTCAAAGAACATGTAGAGCAGTTGTAGGAGCATCAGTTGGCTCTTGCCAGGAGGCAGCCAACAGGGAATCAGCAGCAAGCATGAGCATCCTAGGATGCTTGCACCAACCATAGCAAATAAAATCAAAGTGGTTGCTGCTTCAAGTCCAAGGATCCAATCTTCACGTGCAACCTAACCGGAAATTTAAAGGGAAGGACAGTTGTAGTTCACCCTAGATAAGCTGACACTTTCAAGTAATTGCAACCTATTCCTTTTCAACCTCTTTAAACCACTGACAATTCCAAATAAAGTGCAAAGTCAAGTCTCTCCCTATTTGGATAAAACTATGTAAACTACACCTGAAAAATGATAATACACAAAAAATAATTCATCTTGCCAATAATCACCATAATCTATCACTTTATGAATTGTCTTTTCAAGACCACTGTCCATTTGTATGCAGTTAGCTCTCTACATTGTTTGTTAAGTTCTTGAAGTATTTAAAATTTTAAAATAGTTTAGTTAGAAACCCTCACACAAGCAAGCTCACATTGCCTGCCATGGTTTCTGATCTGGACCCATAATTCCCAATTAAAGGGTCCCAAATAGGAATTACTAACTGCACATAGACAAAGTGTAATGAGAGAGGCTGATATGTAAGTGGAAACTGGGTAGTGTCCAAAACATGTCTGTTAAGAATCTTGTCACAGGGAACGAGAATGGGCCCCTTGAGGACCCACCCCACTGGGCCCGAGCAGCTCCCACCACAGGACAACTAATCTGCCTTCCAGGGGACTGTGTGACCAGCACAGACTCCTGGAAGAGAACGAGAATGGGTCCCTCGAGGACCCACCCCCTGGGCCTGAGCCGCACTGGCACATGGGCTTAGAATCAAGGACACCCCAGCTCCACCACAGTAAACACCTGCTGGTTTGGAGGTCTGGCTAAATTGATAGCAACTAAGGAGCATTAAGCAACTAAATGCTAATATTGTTTCATTGATTTTGCAGGCCTCGGGGGTCCACAACCAGAGCCTCTCTTTGGAAGATGACAGTAGGCAATGTAGCAAATATGGGGGATTCTCTTCTGTCTTGTCTTTGAGGCCCAATATGGTTCTCACTGTTTTGCTTTATTCTGATCATTTTTTTTTGCTTTATTTTATATTCTGTTTTTATTGGTTTTATTCTGTTTTGTTTTTGGTTCAATTCTACTATACCTGTTGGAATGGTCAGCTATTCTGAAGATAACAAGATATACTATAGTAGCTATTGTTTTCATAGTATCTTTCTTTGAAGTTCTGTACCAGTTCTGCTGCTTTGCTTTGATTGACTTTGTTTTGTTATGTTTTATTGGATTTTACTATCTTTAAAATAAAAAAATTAATAAGAATCTTGTCACAGGGAGG
>RJWM01028257.1:0-25844 GCA_004363535.1 Dasyprocta punctata | reverse complement strand
CAATGAGAGGTGAAGGAAAGAACACTGCTTGAAAGGTAGGCAATTGCTATTCTGACTTTCCTGTTACTTTGGCTTTGCTAATCAGTTCATCCATTCAGCACGTGAAAGAATAGGCCCGTCTAAGTGTCAGGCATTATTTTAGGTGTGTGGGATGACTTGGTTGAAAAAGCCATTATGGTGATTGAAGTTTTGGGGGTTACGGACTATAGGCCCACTTACACGGCCTTGGTTAAACTATTTAATCACTAAAGTTGCTAGTTGTTCATTGCTTTAGTCAGAAAGACCTTTTTGGCCTAAAAAAGGAGAGAGTGAAGAAACTTCCCTTTGCCTCTAGGCTCCAAGACGGAAGACTAGTTTTGTACAACTCATCACTGGCAGAAATAACTACAAAAGCGCTCCCCTCTCCCTGCATTATTATGAGACTGCTCTTTCTTTCTTTCTTTCTTTTTCTCTTTTTCTTTCTCTATCTGTCTCTTTCCTTCTTTTTTCCTTCCTTCTTTCCTTTCTTCCTTCCTTCCTTCCTTCTTTTTTCTGCTTGTGTTTTGGTGCCACAGATTAATTCCAGGGTGTTGCTCACACTGGGCAAGTGCTCTATCATGAAGCTGTACTCCTAGTTCCTGTCACGGAAGCTTTTGGACTGAGGAAATTTGGACTACACTTTCTCCAGTGTTGTCTGTAGTGGTTCAGGCTTACAGTGACAGGCAGAATTCAGATTTGGTGGATTCTCATAGTGCACTGACTTTGTAATTGAGAAAGAAAGTCATTATGTTTTATTTCACTAAGTATAAAAAATGAATGGGCAAAGTACTTGAGTGAACTAGTTCTTTAAAGTGGAAAACTAGTTTTTAAGAATGGCTATTCATTACATTTCAATTTTATTCCTGATATAAGTACTAACAAGTAATTTTAAAGCAACATAAATGAGTCTTTTTATGGTTTCTTGATCTTTAAATTAAAAGAACAGTTCTTGCAGAAAAAGGGTACCACATGACTGTCTTTGCTAATAAATAGAGCATGGTTTATGTTTACCCATAGATTAGGCATAGAATCATACTTTCTATTCAGAAGATAGGAATTTTGGAAAGAAACAGAGAACAGAAAAGTCTGAAGTACAAGCTGGTCCCTGATACAGGAGGCAGTCCAATGATAAATTATCACAGAGAGTCATTACTCCAAGAGGTTTCTTGTAAACATTAACAACAAAAGAGGAAAGATCGGCCACTTGGAAACACACACTAATGACTTTGGATGAAATATAAATCATTTCAAAGAACTGTATTGAATCAGGGACTTAGAGAAAAACAAGAAAGAAGAGTGGGTTGCCAACCAAACCAAGGTTGAGTTCTAATCACAGCCAGGAGTGCCCCAACTGACAATGTCAAACAAAGTAGTTCAGGTAATAGGGCTGGATGATATATGACTAGAACTTCCCAACAAACTTGATTTATCCTCCTTTGAGAAATATTTGGGGACTATAACCAGATAAACTCTAAATTGAAATTTCTTTGCAAGGCAATAAAATGGAGACTTTCAAGTGTCCATACCTCAATTACTTTCTCCTAAGGTTTTAGAATGGAAAGAGAGAATGTGCACAGTTCTGAAATTTTGCAAAGTGACTACTTTGAAACTAATGATATTACATTACAGTTCACCCTGAAATAGGGCTCATTTAAGCTGTTCTTAAATGAAATAAGCTAGACAAAGTAGGAAAAGTTCTTTCATAATGACAAATTACAGGACTATCAGTTCATCTGCTTCATTTTTGTGAGACAGGGAAAAAGAAATTATAACAACCTTGAGGTATGCAACACACCACAGCCAAATCCCCCGTGTTTGTATGGGGGTACTCATACAAGGCAGTGTTTACATCATTCCAAGACTTCCTGGAAAAGGTTAGGAAGCTACAAGTATGACTTAATTTTCCATTTTGTTAAAGTCCTGAAATGCTCGCCCTCAAAATTAAATCACTTAACAGTGACCTTACACTTAACATAATTATTAGGGGCTCAGAAGCCCTCTTGTTAAAAATAATACTATTCACCAAGATTCATTTAAAGAGAATTAGAGTTTAATCCTATGGCTACAGGTAATTCAAAAGTAGATGACATGTAATTGGAGAAATCAACACTGTGGTTTAGATGAACATTTTTCACAGACAAGAGGGAAGATACAGTAAGGATAACAACCTAAAAGCCTGAGACAGCCATGAAGTAAGAATGCTGGTGGCTGGCATTTTGAAGATAAACGTTAGTTATTTTACAGCTTCAACTAGCACCATCTGAGATAATGTTGCAACAGGAGTGGGCACTGACCACTCAGATGCTTTCTTGATAGCCAGGACAAAATGCCTGAGGTTGTTTGGAAAGCCTCAGAGTGACACAAGAACCAGGAATCTACAAACCTGAGCAATCTTTCACGCAGTCCCAGTACTCTATGCAATACCTTGGTCACTTTGTCTCTTTCTTTTTTAATGCATGAGGGCTAGTGGCTTTTGTGGGACCACCCTTCCATCTTTACACCTTCTCTCTATAGAGCTCTGCTGATCGCACCCTCCCATTATACACTGACCTCTCCCAAACCTGTCAGACACATCTCCTCTTCCTCCTACATTCCCCCAGTACTTTGCAGTCCTCTGTTTTTCTACCTTTTCTTAGGTTCTCTCTCCTGATGGTAGTTGTGGATGTGCAATTCACTGGCTTGAACCTTTACCACCAAGATCTAGGCTCCATCCTCACCTATTTCTTCATATTATCCCTAGAGTCATCTTCCTAAAGAATACTGATACATTTTCTTCCCAGCTCCTAAATGATAATCAAGTTAGGCCTAAGCTGCCTAGTCTAGCCTTCTAGACTCATAAGTATCTAAACAAATCAATACTTCATATTTACTATTTTTACCACTACTGTTTCCTATCCCTGAATATTTTGTGCCTTATCACAGGCTCTTGCAATATTACCTACCTTAAACATCAAGTTGTGATGGAATCCACTTAAGAAAGTGATTCTCAATTCATATTGGCTTTCCTCCCTCCACTTTGATAAATACGATCTTTTCCTTCTTTGAACAAGGGTAACGTTGCTGCTGATAATCACTTTTATGGTGCAAGTGGTGATAATCTGTCAAAATTCCCATTTAGTAATGAAAGACATTCCTCTGTCTTCTGCAAGAACTGCCAGAAGATTGCCTGAGCTGTAGGTTCTATTTGGGTCTTGCTTCACCTAAAGAAATATGCCTCACCCAAGAGTGGAGCATTACCTACATTCCAGCATTAATCTACATGGAGGAATAAAAACCAGTACTCCTTCAGCCCCACTTAGGACAAGCATGAAAAGCTATCCCAGTCCCAGAACTCCTCATGGGGTCGGCTAAAAACATCTCTGGGAATGTATCAAAACTGAACCTTTCCTCCAGCAAACTCAGCTTCTTTGACACTCTTCCTTTTCCCTACCAATACAGAGAGGTTGGTCATGACAGCACATCTGGACAAACACATCATCTTAGAGATCTACCTCAGGGTCTGCTTCCTAGGGAACCCAAACTGCAAACAGCACTGAAACATGGTCAATTTCCCTTCAGTTGAAGTCCTGTATGCATTTATTTATGTTCCACATCATAAGTGAAATTACAAACTCTTTAGAACAGGGATTGGATTTTCAAATCATGTATGTCTACAGTGTTTAGCATCAAGACTCCAGTGTGTAGCATGTATAAATAAATAAATGAGGGAATGAATAATTAATGTTGAAAATTAGCACCTCTGTGGTACAGCAAGGTCTTTACACATCTAAAAAGTCATCAACATGTTTTCTTTAATTGATGGTACTTAATGAGCATTAGTGACAAATAAGGCACTGATTTGGCTGTACTGGGGAGGAGGCATACAGAGCCAACGTAGTAGGCCCATTATACACAAGGATAAATTCCAGGACCTCCACGTATGCCCGAAACCACAGAGCAAATCAAATACAATATATACTATGTTTCTTCCAATACATATATACCTACAATTAAATTCAATTTATAAAATTAGGAACAGTAAGAAATTAAGCCAGGCGTGGTGGAGCACGCCGTTAATCCCAGCACCTGGGAGGCTGAAGTAGGTGGAGTGTTGTGAGTTCAAGGCCGGTTTGGGCTACAACATGAGCAAGGCTGGCTTGAACTACATAGTGTGACCCTGCCTCAAAAAAATAGGGCTGGGAGTTTGGCTAGTGGCTGAAGCATCTGCTTGGCAGGCACAAGGTTGTGAGTTCAATCCCTGGTACTCACATTAAAAAAAAAAGAAAAGAAAGAAATTAACAATAACTAAGAATAAAATAAGAGAACTATACCAATAAAGTGTAACAAAAGTTATATAAATGTTGCCTGCCCCTCCCCCATCTATCTTACTCTCTCTCTCCCCATTGCTAGAGAGTGAATAGCATATACAGTGAGGATACTCTAGACAAGGGGTTGTTTCACATCCTTGCTGAAATGGGGCAGGATGGCAAGACATTTCATTACACTGCTCAGAAGAGTCCTTCACAGTTAAGGATTTTTTTTAAAAAATTTTTTCATTAATATTTCCACAAGCAGCTGATATTGCAGAAAGCAAAACCTTAGGTAAAGGAGGCTACTATAATGAACTGCCTGCTCTCAGAAGGTTTAGAAATTAGTGAGCAAGATAATTAATAAACATTTAAGGCAATGGTTCCCAAATCTGGCTGTTCATTAGAATCACCCAAGGAATTCTGTGCCCCACCCACCCAACACACTACTAGGCCCCACTCCCAAAGGCTCTGACTTGGTCAGATGGACACCGTATTCCCCAGGCATTTCTAATGTTCCACCAAAGGGGAAAACCATTGAGTTATTAAGTGTGTGTGTCAGTGTGTGTGTGTGTGTGTGTGTGTTCTAAATGCAGTTTTAAGGACTTAGCCTTAATTAATTAAGATAAATTTATTATAATCATTGTCATTTTATAGATAAAGAAACAAAAGCACAGAAGACCAAAGTAGTTTGTACAAGGTTACATAGCTTGCTCAGTGAGTAACTAAAATTCAAACCTGAAAACTCAGGGTCCGAGTTAACAGCTCTTAACTATGTATGTTTCAGGGACAGAGTGAAAAGTAAACTAATTTATGTTAAGATTTTTTTTATGTAAGTATATTGTTATTTGAAAATTGGGCAGCGTCTGTGGTGAAAATAACAACCTCTTACATTTGGATTGTACTTTTACCTTAAATACCAAAGAAGAAAATGTTACTTGATATTTTAAAGTAGGTGAAAAACAACAATGGGTTTACATAGCCAGATGAGGTAAAATAAGTGAGGTAAACTCAATACTTAAGATTTTGTAAATTATGGCTGAAAATAAATTTCTATTTAATTATTCTACGGTAAAACATGAATAGTCATTGCAGTTTCTTACAATGCTGGTTCTTCTACCATGTTCATTGTGTCTGAACAACTTCAAGATACCCTTCATATTCCAAAACAAACAACAAAAAGGAAAGAAAAGAGGAAAGCTGGTGGCCAGGTAGACCAGAAAAAAATCAGGAGGGTAATTTTTGCCTCCTTGTTTCCTTGGGTCCTTACCACCTTGCTCTTTCATTTTCTTACTATATCTTGTCTGTACTATTAATGGACTTTAAATAGATGTCATATAATTAATAGAATTCTTACTGATTTCTCCATCTCCATTACTCTGATCTGCACTTGGTAAGGTTTTTGTTTTGTTTTGTTTTGTTTTTTCTTTCTTGGACATTCCTGCTACCTTCTGTGTTCCCCATAAACATTCACCAGGACAAAGACAAGCACCTCCCTGCCCAAAATAAATCCTTCCATCACAGGTAAATAAAAGCCCAATAAAACACACCAATATATCTCTATAAAGCTTCAAGCATGGTTTAGGGAAGGGATATGGATCATAATGGGTTCTCTTAGCTCTACATGTATATTTCTCATATGAATTCATGTATCACAAACATACTTCAACTGCTAGAACAAGAGAAGACTAAAATAACTATGTTCAGATTCTTCATATTGTCAGAATTGGGACTTCAATATAAATGTCTGATCCTTAATACAATTTCTATTTTGCCTTTGTTTTAAAAACTTTAAAAATTAGACTCACAGTTAATATTTGGGAATGTTTTTCTAGGTCTTTAACAAAACAAAAATTTTTTAAAAATTTAAACTCTTCCTCAGAAAGATTTAAAAACTCACAACTTTATAATATAGCTCAGAATATTCAAAACATTCCTACAGATGCATGTAATTAATGTAGTACAAAATCCAGTGGGAGGCACAAAAAGATATACAGTAAGACACAAATGGTTTTTGTTAAGCAGTGGTGGGTTTTCTTTCTTCCGTTACTCCTCAAACCCAAAACTTCTGTAATTTCATATTATTTCTTAAAACAAAATTTAAAGTACTAGATTTATTTTAAAATTCACAATAATCAGAAGTATTTTAAGATCTTTTTTTTATTCCCAGCCTGATTTTGGGAACCTCACAGAACATCAAACATATTGAAACACACTCTGTGTTAGTTACTTTTCTCTCATTGCTGGAACAAATTACCCAACACCACAAGTCAAGGAAGGAAAGGGTTATTTAGCTCACAGTTTGTGAGGTTTCAGTCTATAATCAGTGGTTCCAAGGCAGGGTGGCATGGCACAGGGGCAACAGTTCAAGGTGGCAGAAGACAGCAAAGAGCAAAAGAGGGAGAGCAAGCCTCTTTCCTTCCCTTATGTTGTAAGAAGGCTGTAGCCCTCCTATCATCTCCGTTTTCCTCTTGCACAGGCTCAGGATGTTTACAAGTGAGGTCTCTGGCCCCCTGCTGAGTCACTTAGTTAAACTTTTAAACTTGTCAAATTAACACAATGAACAACATCCTAGAGTGGTAAGAGCATGCCCTCTATACTCTAGGTTGTAGGATTGCTGAATTACTTACTTAAGCTTCCAGACTTCTGAAGTTGACACAATATATCAACCATTATGATGTGAGGGTAACACCTTTCCTGGGGTGGTGGGTAGTTGCTTACAATATAAGGGAAGAAAAGAGGCTTGCTCTCCCACTTTCTGCTCTTGCTGCTTTTGCTGTCTTCTGCCTCCTTGAATTTGTGTTTCCATGCCAGCCTGCTTTGGAGCCAGCGGATTATGGACTGAAACCTCCACAAACTGTGAATTAAGTAAACCTTTCCTCCCTTAATTTGGAGTGTTAGGTATTTTGTATCAGCAATGAGGGAAAGGTAACTAAGACAAAATTTGGTACCAGAGAAGTAGGGTCATTGCTGTGATTATACCTGACCATGTGGTTGAGGAGCCTTTGGGAATGGCTTGTGAGAAGAAATTGGAAAGGTTCAGAGATGCCGCCTGAAAGAGTAGTGCTACAACGCCTTATGATGTTCTGTGTGGGAGGTTCTGGTCAGTGCTCAGAAGACCAGAAGGCTGATAGAAATCCTGCCAGTAAAAACAAGGATTGAGAGGTTTCTGTTGGGAAGAAGGACTGCATTGGCTGCTGGATTCCAGACAATGTGTGCTATTGCTTGGCAGAAAGTTTGGCTGCACCTGTCCAGAGACCTTGCTCCTGTCCAGAGATTTTGTCTGAAACTGAGATTAAGGGTGGCAGACTAATTAATCTGGCAGAAGAAATTTCAAGGCAGTTGAATGAGAGGCCGTGGCATGGTTGGGGGCTTTAGTCAGATCTATGTTGACAATGAAGAGCAAAGAGACCAGCAGGATGATTTAAAATGATGTGAGTTTGGTCAGAAAGGAAGCTCCAGTAGAAGTTGTGGACTGCAAAGACAGAGCTGAGGAGAACAGAGGACACAGCTTCTCTGATTGCTGAGAAGCAACAGAATACAAAAGATGGTCTGAAGGCATAATGAGAAGCAACAAATCTCCATCTTTTGCAGCCACAAAACTGCAAAAGTGAAAGGCTTTGCTTTGAGGAGAAAGCCACAGAGCATCATGTTCCAGAACAGCAGCAGTATAGAGAATTTGTTACTCAGAATTGAATTCAGAGTGCCCAGTGATCCAAGCACTCAAACCCTACATCCAAGAAAGCTGAAAGCCTGGCCACTGCTCCAGCTGGCAATATCGATGCACTGCTGGCTTCAGGTGCATGCAGAATGCAAGAGTGATGGGGTTAAAAAGGCTTCTCCGTGGATGTCAGAAGGCCTGGGAGACCAGCAAGTGTGCCCCTGTGAGGACAGTGTGTAAAGCTGTGAGGGTGACGCCAAAGGGACAATGGAGACTCCACAAATTTGGAAAAGCCAGGAACATGGGTTGTCTAAGGAAAGCTACAAGGAGGGAGCAAAGTGGACCTAAGAGAGAAGCCATAGGAGCCACAACCACCAGAAGTGCCATAAAGGTAATCTCTCAAGCCCTTTGGAGCTAACAATTTGCCACGATTTACTTCAGATGCTGGACATGGAACTATAGGACTTAATATTTGCCCTGCTGGATTTTGGACTTGGTTTAGTACAAATCCTTTGTATACCCATTTATAACTTTTGAATGAAATGTTTATCTCATGCCATTCAATGTTGAGAGTGTTTAACTTTTCATTTGTACAGGGGCTTGCAGCTAGGAGTTTGACCTTACATCTTGGAGGAGACTTGGAACTTGGACTTTTCAATAATGCTAAAACTGTTAGGACTTTGGGGGTGGGAGGTAGCTTGCTTACAATATAAGGGAAGAAAAGAGGCTTGCTCTCCCCCATTTTGCTCTTGCTACATTTGCTATCTTCTGCTACCTTGAACCATTGCCCCTGTGCCATGCCACTCTTCCTTGGAGCCAGCTGATTATAGACTGAAACCTCCACAACTGTGAGGTAAATTTCTTACTTAATTTTGGGGGTTGGGTTTTTGTCTCAGTAACAAGAGAAAAGTAACTAAGACGCACCTACATTCCACATTAACACAATGCTAAAGGTGACTACATAAGAGTTGAGCCACAGTTCAATAATTGAAATAAGGCAATATTATGCAGTGCCATTTTTATATTTGTATGTGTATTCCACATATCCACACTCTACCCTTGTTATGATACACTTACATAAGACCATAGCCAATTAGTAAAATTTACTAGTAGAAAATTGCAACGCAATGTTACTATCATGAAGACTAGAATTTGTCGTATTAAGCAATGATAAAGACAATCAATAACTAAAATTTGGAAGTCACCTATAAACTGTAAATATTTTGCAAAGTTTAGAGAGTTTTAAAAGTAGTCTTCAGTGTCTTGAACTTTACACTGTCCAAATAGTTTTGTCTATATGTCTTACAGGATCAAAAGCCTGATTCTCTGGCCTACCACTAAGAATTAAACATTTGATAAACAAAGACTGTGTTAATTGTATTTAGCTTTCTTCCTCTTAGTGTTTAAACATCTGGTTAGATAATTTGCACCTAAAAATCTCTATGAACAACACACTGTTCTCAACAAATAAAGCTCAGTATTTTTAAATGCCAATTTGATTAAAACTGCAAAATCTAAAGCAGGCAAGAATAAAAAGATTACACTACAACTTCCTTTCCTATATAATAATCTCTTGTTTCCTTTTAGAAAACTTGACATTGTTTACATTCTAAATGTGAGATAAACACATGCATTTTAAAAGGTTGATAATTTAAGGTAGAGAAAATATTAGGTAAATGAACTAAAATATGTTTTGTTAAAAGCTGAATATTTCAACCATAATCCTGTAGCTTCAAAGTTTCTGATCCTCCTAAGATGAAAGGCCACATTTAAGATAAAAATGCCATGCAGATTTACTATGAATTCTCAAGCAATGTCCTTCCTTAGCATAGGTCAGAATACAGGGTGGAGACAATCGAAGGAGCTCAGGTCTACAAAGCACCTACTACATGTCTGGAACTAAGCCAGGCCCTAGTTTAGAATACAAATGTGAAATGCTGCCCTGTTTTTCCCTTTTGAAAGCCAAACTCTCATACTTATATTACACATCGCAAAGTTTTTATTTTATGATGTGTAATTGTTAGGCAAATATTACCTCCTCTACCAGCAAAACCCACTCAGGACACAGCTAATTTCATACACATAATAAAGACAATCTCAGGGCCGGGAGTTTGGCTCAGCGGCTTATGCACCTGACTGACAGGCATGAGGTTGTGAGTTCGATCCCCGGTGCCACAAAAACATAAATAAATAAATAAATAAATAAATAAAGACTATCTCAAACAGTGCAACTTAATGACCAGTAAACCTGAATTTTTACCAGGCTTGGGCAAGAAATAACAATTGCAGATATTTGTTTTTTACTATGCTTTGCACATTCTTCTAGTATTTTACTTATATTAGCACATTTAATCATCAAAATTATTATTATTGTATCAACAGGTAAAGAATCACCAGTAAGAAATTTTGGTTTCACTCGTCTACATCTTAAAAAATATAAGTGGCTAGGCTGGGATTTAAATACAGGTAATTTGGCCCCAAAGACCATATTTTTAATCATCACCACGTATGCAGCATTTTGTGAAAAAAAAAAAATCTGAAGACAAATGTTCCAGAAATGTAAGCCTAGAAGCAATGCAATTCCACAAAAGCCCTCTATAAAATGCCTAAAATAAATTTCTAAAAAATGCTGGTTAATATCAAACTCCGATATAGAATTAATTGACTGTAAATTGTCTTATTACTAAATATTTAAATCACAACCCAAACTAACAGTATTATCTAGCACAACTTAACAATCACAAAGAAAAATAATAATAACACTCTACTTCTGCATGATTATGTCATTTTCAAAGCTTTTTCATATGAATTCACTTCAACTTTTATTATTATAATCATTATTATAATAAATGCATGTTTTCACATACGCTTTATTGAAAAAAACCCTGAGACGATGCTTGGTCTCAAAATCTGTCATTTTGTATTTCCAGAATCATTTAAAATAGATCACAGGAAAAGAGAATGCATATTTTAACCCAAATAATATTCAAAAATAAACACTTTATTAACTCACAAATAAGAGAGCTTTCATTTTCAACATTCAAAAAATAACTACTTATGAGTTTATCCCAACTATACTGCTGATCTTAGAGATAAATTCATCAGTGAAGAAACCCCAGGTAGAAATGGAATCTTTTTTTTTTCTTTTTGTGGCACTGGGGATTGAACTCACAACTTCACACCTGTCAGACAGGTGCTTAAGTCACTGAGCCAGACTCCCAGCCCTGGTTTTTTTTAGGCAGGGTCGCACTGTGTAGCTCAGGCCAGCCTTGTGCTCACGTTTTAGCCCAAGCTGGCCTCAAACTCACAACGTTCCTCCTACCTCAGCCTCCCGAGTGCTGGGATTAAAGGCGTGCACCACCACGCCCAGCTTAGAAATGGAAAATTAACAGAAGTGCTCACATTGCTATCTCAAAACATGGGAGAACTTTAGCAGTGACAAATATTTTATTCACCGAGGGAAATGAAATGAAAGAGCATCTTGTGTTTATTTGCAAAGTGAAATAAAATCCCCCCCTAACTTTACTGGTACATAAATTTAAAAATATTTACACAGCACAATACAGAAGATCCATGTTAAATGAAATTGATATGTATTGGGGAAACTGTTTATGAAATGATATTTTAAGTCTTTGAATGTTGCTCATTATTTAAAGATATCCCACAGTAAATCCCTTTTCAAAGTAAATGATCCATCTTGCTAATTTTGTTGTGTAGTTGCTTGTTTACTTGTCAGATCAGTTTTTCACAACTGAAAGCAGGCAGTACAACTTTTAAATCTGGTTACAGAAAAAGCCTACTAATTGCTGCTGAAATTTAAAGACAGAGAATATCGCAAAACCTTACACTATACATGGACTTAGACTAACTTCAGGAAACAAGAGTAGAGGAACATGGAACTTCTTAACCATTCACTGGAAAGGGATTAATTTTTGAGGCTTCTTGATGGTTTATTCCATGTGTTAAAACACTGTTTCTTGGGCTTTTCTCTCCACTGTAGAAATAAGCTTCATTTCATTTCATAGCCCATAATTCCAGACAGTCATGTTATCTACATGAGTCAGTGATCACAAGGCAAATGAAATAAGATGGGAACGTCTGTTTTCATACACATTCATCACTTTCTCTAAAACCACAACTCTGGACACATGATTTACTGAGAATTAGTCATTTGTGTAATCTTCAAATACATAAGTATTTTTGCAAAGAAAAGGATGAAGCTTCATAGTATTTAGTGTTATAAAAATTAGGTTGCAATGCAAATTAAAGTCACTGAAATTCAGAGTAGGAGGTTCATGAAAGATCATCTACACATTCCAAATTTTTGAGTAATCTCAAAGCTAAAAGGATATGGTGGGACGAATTTTAACCACCTCCCCTCCATCCTCTACCACCTCACCCACATATCAACCCATAACAAATTTTCATCATACTGGTAAACAACAACAAAATCCCTCCTGATCACTCAGTCCCCAAAGCCAGCGTCATCCTTAGTCCATGCCTTCCCTCCTCATTAATCAGCACTCACAGGCATAGCTACTAGCACTTCAGCTTCCATAAAATGCTGAATCCTTCAGTTTCTAATGTTACAGCACAGTCTTAAACTACCAATGTCTCTGATTTCTTCAAAAGTCTAGCAATGTATTTCCATTTTCACTCTTGTCTCAGAAAGGTCATTAAAAACCTTAAATGAGAATATATTAGTATTCTACTTGGAAGGCTTTAATGGCTTCCTTCACAGCAATAAAGAAATCGAACCCCTTCAATGGCACATAGACCCCACCCAGCCCTGGAACCTCTGGGAGCAGCCCTCTTCCTATAGTCTCTGTCCTTCCACAGTGACCTTCTTACTGCCATTGTAAAAAATGAACTTAGGTGAAGCTAGGCACATTTTCTACCTTTTTTTTGGTCTGGAATATACATACTTTAGCTCCTTCTCTTTCTCAGCATGAATGTTACCACCTTAAGCAAATCTTCCCCGACTATCCTGTCTGAAGCAACATTCACCAGTCCTCTCTAACCACTGTACTCAATTACTTATTTAATTTTCCTTTCAGCCCCTTCCAATATTTGATGTTACATTTTCCATGTGCTTACTTACTGCTTTACTAATCATTTATGTTCTCACTTTTCCTCTATTGTTTCAAAGGCACATTTCCTAAACATAGAGACCTTATAATCTTATTCATTATCTTTGTACCTGGTAGGCATCCTCAATGATCAGTAAATATCAGTCAAATAAGTGAGTGAATAATGTGTAAAGTAAAATTCAGAAAAATATTCTGGCTTATGTTGTCCTTGGCCCTGGATACAAAGCTAGTCCAATGGGAGCAGTTTCTCCATCTGCAGAAACCACCAAAATCACAAGAGGACTCTCCTCAATGAGAAGGAGGCAGTGATTTTATCTCTGGGAAAAAATTCTGACAAAATCTAGAGAAACTGTTATCACAACTGGAGAAATAAATGAGTTGTATTGGTATCTAGTGGGAAAACACCAGGGATGCTGCTAACTTTCTATATCAAATATGACAACCTCCAACACCAAAAACTTACTTGGCCCAAAATGTTAATGATGTTGAGATTGAAGAATTCTAGTACACAATGTGCAAATGGGTCTGATTTATTTTTTTACACCTGAAATGATAGTGCCAGCTTGAAAGAAGAAATGCCTTTTAAAAATTCCTTTAATTCAGAAATAGTAAAATAGTATTAACACAAAATTTACAGATGATGAAGGGAAAAACAAAAGCAAAGAGTCCTCATAGTGGTTGTGGGGTAAAAATATTGTATATAATTGATAAATATTTTCCAGGCAACTTTAACAACAATTAAGTAATGAAACTAGTAACAGTCCATAGATCTCCACTGTGGACAAAGAAAACTCCTTGGTCTCTCAGTGCTTTCTGCTTCTATCTTTTCCTTTCTTTTCTTTTTTTAAGAGTAGGAAAATTTACTGGGGAATAAGAATGGGGAATAGGAACGGGAATGGGAATAGCTCCTGAGAGAGAAGAGGGGTCCCAAGTGGGTTGCCCTCTATCCTTTTTTCTCTTCTCTTTCTATAGCCTCTAAGTGTGACCTTTCACTCTTCTTTGGGATTCTGCTCAACTGAGAAACAAAATTATGGCATGAATTTACAGGTTCACTATTCCCGTAAACATGCACCATTCATAAAGGAGCTCTAGCAAAGGACCACTGTGGTCTAATTGTTCTATAGTGTTACCTCCAAGGAAATCTATTTTATTTGAGGAAGGTAATGTACTGTGTCATTAATGGAAACAAAAAGGAAAAGTCAAGCATCTCAGGAAGCAAATTTACAAGACAAGATGGAAATGTGGTGGAATAAAGAGAGACAGTTTACACCCACACTACCACAAGCATAGTAAGAGTCCAGGGCAGAATTAGTGCAGTTGAGACAGAACTGCTCTCCTCATTACACTCATCTTTGCTGCCCTATGCTAAAACAGGCCACCAGCTCCATTTCAGTATCTTTAGAGCAGCTGTGTTTTAGAATTCAAACTTTTTAGAATTTGTAGAAAGATGATCTGGTGAATATACCACATGGTACATCATTCCCCCAGGGGAATCTGAGGCAATGTTCTGTAACCAAGCACCTTTATATGTGATAGGTTAAACATACCAATATTCACATAAAATATCATAAACAATAGCCATAAATGATTCTATATTCGTTGTAAAAATATTTTTATTATTAAACAGTTTAGATTCTAAAAAACAAAACTATAGAATTGCAGAAAAAAATGTTGAACCTGCTGGGGGTATAGCCCAGCAGCATAAGTGCCTATCTGGCAAGTGCAAGGTCATGAGTTCAATCCCCTGTACCAAAAAAATAAATAAATAAATAAATTGAACCCTTAATAGTGCCATACATAGAAATACATGTCAAAGTAATAAACTGTCCTTAACTCCACTTTGGAAAAGAAAGGAGAATTGGATTAGAGACAGTGGAAGGAAGAACAGCAAAGACTAAAACGATGAGAGATAAAAACTTATGTTACCATACCTAAGTTGGAAGACATCTTACGAGTCTCAGAGCTTGTTTACCTCCCATTAATATAACACACAAAATAATAAATTTCAATTTTTAATTCAATCTTCCTCAGCAGCCCTACTGGGTGCCATCTCTACATGAAAGGAATGCCGGGCTGGAAAACAGACACAGAGGCCTGTTGACTGAGCGGCCTCAGTTCTCTCCCTACACATTGTTGAAACCAAACAGGTTATCCAGATAGAAGAGAGTGTCAGTCCACATAATATTCAGCTTATCCAAAGAATAATGTAAGAGTCAGAAAATGACATTAAGAAGTGCTATTCAAATGCAAACACTGATTTTGTGAGGAATGAGAGGCTATAAATAAATACCTTAAATTTTGTGCATGAGTGCCCAACTATTTCTTCTGATATTAGTATGTACTACTTGTATAACAGAGGTTTGTTTTTAAGAGTTTTTTTAAAAAATTAAAGTAGTATTTGAAAACAAAAACAGCATAATAGATGAAGTTATTTTTGCTAATTTAAATAATAAAAGTCTTGGGAATAAAAACAAAAATGTGTATCTAATACTAAAAAAATGAAAATCAATAACAAAATGACAAAATATTCACTTTTTAATCTTAAGACTTTCTCTATAAATTGTAATTCAATTAAAATTATTATCGACACAAAAAAACCTGAAGAAAACAATAGATTCATTGGATATATAGTTATAATCTCTGACATAAAACAATTTTAATTTATTGCCAAAGATGCTTCTAATATTGCCATAGAGAATTTCAGCAAATCTTCAGGCTGAAGATTTTAATTTAATGAGATAAAATAGTAATCATAATTTTAATAGGACTAACTAACTTAATTGGTGATGACAATACAGTTGATGTTTACTGGCTTCTCACAAAATGCCTGGAAGTGTTGTATGAATGCTACGTGCATTTTCTTCAACAATACAATCAATAGTCTTTTGAGGAATGTGTTGTATGTCTCAATTTTAGACATGAGAATACTGCAGTTTGGAGAACAGATAACTTGTTCCAGGTCTTTCAAAATAAGGTAACCATGCTTGCTTCAGTTGTACATACCCAGAAAATGGTAACCTTCTCATTCAACCACATTTGTTCTTTCTCCAAACCCATTTTCTAACTACTGAAGCATTTTTACTTAAATGGCTTTTGAAAAATAATGGCAGTTTAGTGGATTAATATGGATAATTTCCTTAGAGAAAGGGGCATTGGGATGCACAGATGGACATGCAGAAGGAGGATTATGCGAAGATTCAGCAAGTATACCATCTACGAGTACAAGGGATTCCTCAGGCTATCAATAGCTAGAAGACTAGCATGAAACAGATTCTCTTTAGAAGAAACAACATCTAGCACCTTGACTTTAGACTTCTCCAGAAGTGTGAGATGATAATTTTCATTGCCATCTAGTTTATGATACCTTGTTACAGTAGTGCCAGGAAACTAATTTACTCCTTTACCAGCTATCTGGGACAAATCCAACATTGTAAGTTTTAACCTTTCTACCATGAATTGCACAGATATGATATATCTACCCATTTGGTTGTATAAGAATCACAAGGACAAGTACAAACTGTATGTAGCATTAAGCAGATGTAGGTGTAATGAAGATATGTCAGACAGAATTTAAGTGAGATGCTTAATAGGGTTTTTTTTTTTTTTTTTTTTTTTGAGGCACCAGGGATTGAATTCACAACCTCATGCCTGACAGACAGGCGCTTAAGCCACTGAGCCAAACTCCCAGCCCTAGTTTTTTGAGGCAGGGTCGCACTAGGTAGATCAGGCCGATCTTGCACTCGCCTTGTAGCCCAAGCCGGGCCTTGAACTTACAACACTCTGCCTACCTCATCCTCCTGAGTTCTGGGATTAAAGGCATGCGCCACCAGGCCTGGCTAGGATTTATTTTAAATAAAATGCATTTAACTACTTCCAGGCCAAATCCAAAGAGTGGGAGAGACCACATGTTGTCTTTGATTGCCTTTCAATTGTGTCAGGAGGTCAGCCTGTGGTTACTGAATTAAAAGCTGAGACTTTAAAAAAGAAAATCCAGGTTTGGTCCTAATACTTGCCAGCTACTAACTTTGATATCTTGCCTAAGTCACATAAGATCCATATTGCTCAGTTTCTTCATCTGCAAAGTATGGCAATACTGTTTTGTGGGATTGTGAGCATCAAAAGAAATAAGACCTATAAAAGCACCAAAAATGCCACTCCTGACTCATAAGAATAATTATTATTACTATTATTACTAAAATGAGAAGATTATCCAGTAAAACTTCCCATCAAGGCAATAACTATCCACTGTTTTTTTTTTACCTGTCTTTATAATTAAGAATTTGAATAATTTTAGAAGAATCTGCTTAATAAACATAAGATTCCAAGTAGTAGACTATGCCACATTTCAGAACTTTTACTTTCTATATGTAAACATACATTGATCTTTTTCACAGAAAACCAGCCATTTTTCTTTCAAGATATATTGAGGATGGAAAACAAGCAGCCAAGCTTGTTACAGGTTTTGTGTACTATCACACTTCAGAGTAAAGATTACCTTTCCCTCCAACTTCTCTGATGTAATTGAGACTATCATCTACAGCTCTCCAAACTGCAGTTTGTCACCCTCACTCTAGTGCTTTCCTCTCCATACTCCAAACACTATTAAGTTGTCAAAACTCTTCAAGGCGAGAAAGTTATAAATCAGTCAATAGGCGAGATAAAAAAATGAAAAACAAAGTAATGCTTCACAGTTTCTTTAAAAAAAAAAAAACTATCTGGCACAAACTAATCAGCCATCAATTTCCAAATAGTTTATTATGCATTCTGCTGCATCCATAAAGCTAGATATTTAAACACTATTAGCGATATATGTTTTTTCTTACATGTAATTAGGCAATGCTAATCTCTGTTTGGTACGGAAAGGCTCAATTCTCAATGATATAGAATTCCCATTAGGTCACTGGGACACAGAACCAAATATTATAGTACAATTCATACATGGAGATATCAAAAGACCTTGGTTATTTTCACAGGTCCTTCCCTAATTACATAAATTTGGCAGGGAAAGGAAGAAGTTTTAACAAACAAATTTATCTAACTTTTCTATTTCTAAGGAATAATTAAGTTGTTAAATACTAGTGAATAAATGTTAAAAAAAAAAAAAAGGTCCAGAAGGAGGTAATTTGACAGACTAGATGACAACTTTTCATTTTAGATATCTAGAGAATCAGATAAAATCTTAGTTATGAAGCTCATTAGCAAAAAACAATTAGCCTATGACTGGAAATACGAAGTCTGATTGAAAATCAATTACATTCCCAAAACTTACATGACCAACTTTATGTGTGTTATTTATTCTGCTGGCTACTGGGGACACAGAAGTGGTTTAGACACAATCCATGTTCTCAAGGAGCTTTGACAGCCAAGTAGGAGAAACTGCTGTGTACAAAAATAGTTTAGATATAGTGTGAGATACTTAATCACCCAGTAGTGGTAACTAAGAAAAGGAAATAAGTATTTAGGAAGGGTGTATTAGAAACATCTTGTAGGGTAAGGGAGCACAAAGGTCAGTTTTAATTTTCTTTTAATTGACATAAACTAGAAATTAGCTGGTTAATGAATCAATCAACAAAATCTAAGAATCTAAGCAAGGAGTGATTTCCTGGCTACATTATGACATTTACAGACCTAAGACACTTCTGCCTCCAATGACAGAATATTTAAATTTACATTTTATTACTCTATCAGTATAAAGGTGAAAATATTGATATATTTTAACCAATTTAAAAGTTCATTTTGTCCTTCTGATACCAAAAGAGATGCTCTTTTAAACTGAAACATTTTTGTGGACCCCTAAAAACACTGAGCTTTGTACACTGTGCTTATTGTGCTTAATGGATGTGAGCACTAGTAATCAACCTTTGAGATACTTACAGGAATTTCACAAATATTATGTCACTTAACTCTGACTATAACTCAGTGTTTATAGATGAGAAACTAGGATTCAGGTTGGTAAGCAACTTTCTGAAGGTATGACAATTAACACGATAGAATGGTGAGATTTAAAGCAAGTGTTTGAGCTCAATCTAAAACCTGTGCTCTTTCTCCATGCCATGGAATTCCCTGAATAATGCATGATACCAGCCCTAAATCAGTTTACCTTCACAGCAAAGAAATGAGATTGTGGCAAAATAAAAGCAATGCACCTTGGCCACACAAGTTTTTGAAATAGAAAGGAGGATGGCAGGGAACACGACATTAACACAAATGCAATAATCAACATATGGTCAGTAGCAGATGTTTACTCATTCACTCAATAGGAACCAACATGGACTAGTGGTTAGAGCCTTGGCTCTAAAGTCAAACTCTCAGATCAAATCCCTTTCATCTCTCTGAGTCTTGATTTCCTCATCTGTAAATCTGAAATACTACACTGTCACATTATTAATTAAAGACCTGAGTCATTTAACTTTGAACAATGCTGAGAATTCAGTCTGGCACGGAGTAGGAACCTAATGAAAGCTAAATATTTTTGTAAATTTTGGTATTTGACATATCTCCAAATGTACAATTAAAATATTCTATGCATTTTTTCCTTCTGGAATTCTCTTAGTTTAATAACAAATATATTTATGTACCATGCCTAATATTACATATTTTTTAACAAAGCAATCCATTTAATGCAAATCCCAGAATTTGGGAGAAGGCCACAAAACTGGTGCTATTTTTGTCCCATTTTATAATTGAGAAAATTAAGAATTTTTTAAAGAAACAATGATTTTCCTGAGAAAAAGGAGTCACATTGAATTTTTTATATATTGTATGGATGATGATGATCTTGCCACATTTAAATGCCTGTAGTTCTTTCCTCCCGAAAATATTAATTTCCTATCATGTTGGCATTATGCAGTTTGGTGTACTCAATAGTGGAGTTCTTTTATGCTCTAGTCTCTTGATTCCTAGTGACTGCTGAAAATGTCATCCTCTATGTCCTTTCAACACCTTAACTCACCTCACAGCCCTATTCTGACTGCAGTGATAGTTATCTCAGTCACTAGTGCCAGCCTGCTCCTCATCACGAGCTAAAAACCTCAGATCATCCTGAAGCCCTCCCTTGTCCTCCTGCTCATGTGAGATATTGCCCTCTTGTCAATTCCTCATCCACTGTGCCCCTTGCATCTGTTCCCACCTTCCTATTACTACTGTCACTGTGGGCCCCATTTGGGGCTTTATTAAATCTGCTCCTCACTGTTAGAATTCAATTACTGTCTCCAGACACATAGTACATGGCTCTGTTTTCAATCTCTTTACCTTCTAAGCCACCTTATACACTGCTGTCAAAAGGAAAGAATCAGATGGGAATTCAAGCAGCTTGGTTAATATTTTAGATGGTCTGGAATCTAGTTTCTTCCTATTTTTCCTGACCTATCTTATTCTTACATACCTCATACCCAGCCAAAGTGGGGTATTACAGAATATGTACAGCACGCTTCCTCATTTGTGGTTTTGATTCTGCTATCTGACTAAATATATTTCCTCTCCTTCATTTCAGTCAAAATTCTAGCAAGCCTCCAAAATCCCAATCTTGCAATAACATTCACAATTTTCCCACCTCAGTTTTTTCTCCAGCTCCTCATCATGCCAGTCTTCAGGGCTTTAATAGTACTTACCATACATTTTATTTATTTACTTATTTGATCATGCACTCTTTCTATTAACATTATTAGATATATTTTAATAGGGCACAACATAAATATCATCTCTCTAGAAGCCTGTGCCATCCCAGCCTCTGCCATCTACTATCCTTTCTTCTACCTTCTATAGTTTTTATATACCTTTATTATTGTACTTAGGACACAGATTTGTAACTATTGGGTATGCCTGTACCTGGGTAGACAGTAAACTCCTTACTTTGATTTACCAGATATCTTTTGTGGACTTCAGTACACATGCATGCTCTTTTTGTCAATATATAAAAATTGATAGAAATATCATTTGTATTTGTATGGTCAAGACTACCTAATGATACTTCAGTCAATGACAAGTTGCTTATATGACAGTGGTCGTGATGTAGATAAATGTAACAGAGCTAGCAAATTCAAATACCTAGTGACATCAAATGCATCATAGTATCTAGCACAACACATTATTCATATGTGTGTGATAATGCTGGAAACTGATTGTATAGGCAATTATATAATAGCATAGTACACAAATAAACAGTATATAATACTTTATAATGATAACACATAACTGAAATTGATTTATGAATCTAATACACTATATTTCTATTGTTATTTTAGAGTGTACACCTCTACTTATTAAAAAGAGATTACTGTAAAGCAGTGTTCCATGTTATACCAGCAGCATCCTCATATATTCATATTCACTGGTCTGCTGATTTTATCAAGAGGTCACATCAAATGATCAACCTTTACAATACAGGTTTATTTTAGCACATTCCATGATGTTCACACAATGGCAAAAAGACACATATTTCAGATCATTTTATGTTGTCAGGTGATTGATGACTATTTTGTGCCACTCTTTCCTAAAGTCAACACACCCAAAGCCAAAAATTTATCTCACTTAAATTATTATAATATAAATATAAATTTGCTTAATGATAACTTACTTTTATTCAATTTTTAAGTGAAACATAAAAACAGACAATTATATATACTGATGGTGTGCAATTTTGAGCTGATTGCTTATAACTGGTGAGTGATAAGGTTCTAGTTTCATTCCTCTGCATATAGATATCCAATTTCCCTAGAACTATTTATTGAAAAGATTGCTCTTTTGCCAATGCATATTCTTAACACTTTCATTGAAAATCAGTTACCTGTAGGTTTGCTTCTGAACTCCTGTCTTGGTTACTTTTCTCTCATTGCTGAGACAAAATACCTGATGCCCAGAATTAAGGAGGGAAAGGTTTATTTAGCTCACAGTTTTTGGAGGTTCCAGTTCATATTCAGCTGACTCCGAAACAGGGTGGCATGGCACAGAGGCAATACTTCAAGGCAGCAGAAGACAGCAAAAGCAACAAGAGCAAAAGGGGGGGGGGGAGCAAGTCTGTTTTCCTCCCTTATATTGTATGCAGGCTGAAGCCCTCTGGTAGGTGTACAACTCACACCATCTCAGTGCCCTCCTCTTACACAGGCTGAGGAAGTTACAAAGTAAGGACCCTAGCCCGCTGATGAATCACTTAAACTTCTGACCTTCTCGAATTGACACAATATATCAACCACTATAGTTCCCTTCTGTTCCATTGATCTCTGTGTCTGGTTTTATGCCTATACCATGCTGTTTTGATTACTATAGCTTTATACTCTATTTTGAAATAAGATAGTGTAGTGCCTCCTACTTTGTCCTTTTTATGTAAAATGGCTTTGGCTATGTGTGTGGTGATGTTTTGCAGTTCTGTGAAAATTTTAGGATCAATTTTTTCAATTCTGGAAAGATTGTTGATATTTTGATGGGGTAGCATTGAATGTGTAGATCGCTTTGGGTAGTATGGACATTTTAACAATATAAAATCTTCTAATCCACGAACATGGAATGACTTGTGTGTGTGTGCATGTGTTCTCTTCAGTATCTTTCATCAATGTTTTATAATGTCCATTCTGGAGATTGTTCACATCTTTGGTTAACTTTATTTCTAGGTGTAGTATTTTTTAGCTATTATAAATGGAACTACTTTCTTAATTTCTATCTACAATAATTGGCTGTCAATATGTAGCCACACTGGTGATTTTGTAGGATGAATTTGTGTCTTACAACCTGGCTGAATTTGTTTCATTACAATGGGTCATTGGAGGAGTATGAGGTTTTCTGTGTGCAAGAACATGTCATGTTCAAACAGTGGCAACTCAATTTTCTCTTTTTGTCCTTTATTTCTCTCTTTTGCCTCATTGTGCAGGTTAGGAATTACAACACTGTAATGAACAAACATGGTGAAAATAGGTATCTGTATCTTATTCCAGACCTGAGGCAAAGAACTCACAGCTTTTCTCTATTCAGTATAATGCTACCTGCTGGCATATTAAATTTATTATGTTGCAGTACATTCTTTCTATACATAATGCTTTTAGTATTTTAATCATGAAGGAATATTGAACTGTATCAAATGCCTTTTCTGTATTTATTATGATCATATGGTTTTTGCCCTTCATTCTGTTGACATAGTGCATCATAATTATCTATTTGCACATGTTAAATTTTCCTTTCTCCACTAAGATAAACCCTATTTAGTCATGGTGAATATTCTTTCTAATGTGAAGTTGGATTTTGTTTGCCAGTGTTTTGTTAAGGATTTTTACATTTATGTTCATTAAAGATATTGGCCTTTATTTGTTTTTTTGTTGTATTCTGTGCTAGTTTTGATATAAGGGTAATGCTGCCCTCCTAGTATACGTCTGGAAGAATTTCTCCCTCTCAAACTTTTTGAAATACTTTAAAAAGAATTGGTATTAATTTCCTTTAGATGAAATTGGGTGTGTTCAGGGTAGTACGGCCATAGACTAGTGGTCTATTAAATGGTAGAACTGAGCAGCAAACCCAGCTCATCCTGAGCTTCTCTTTGATGGGAGAATTTTTATTCTTCTAGCAAACCAATAATTCACATAATGCTTCTTTTTCTAATCTAACCCATTATTTATGACATACAGCATCACAGAGAATATACTTTATGTAAAACTGTAGGAAATATGAAATCCTTCATTAATGGCTTTTCTAATCCTCAAACTGCTTCCTCCATTGCATTTTCTTGCACACAGTTAGGCTACTAGAAAACTTCACAGTAAGTGCTCCTAGTGAAAATTAATTCACATATAATCAAATAATATATTTAGTTTCACCAAAGAAATATTGGGTAAGCCAACGGGGAGAACTAAGAATTTAAAATGTAAACAAAAACACTTAAGCACTAGTTATAAAAATCATATTACCACAATAATGTTACATTCTCTATTACCATTACCATTTTTTAAAATTACAGACTGTAGGACTTAAAAGTCCTAGTAGTTCAACTCTCCTTAACTAAGAATAGAAGGATTAGAGTATTTATAATGAAAGTCAGTTTGAATTCCTAAAAGATAAACACTACTTCAAAAAATAGTTTTAAAATGCTTCTGGAAAAATTGTGAATGTAGAAGTATAAAGAAAGATTTTAAACTTGAAATATCAGAAGAAATATGAAGGAAACTAGCAGATAGCTTAAGCAAAATGTCTTAAACAAAGAATTAATGTGATCATGAGATTTGATGGAGCCTGCAGATGAAATTGCTGCTTGCAAAAATGCTTCTGGGAATGTCCATACGTTTGACTGTAGTGTTCATTACCTTTAAACTCTAATTAAAATAAACTTTCAACCCCAGTCCTTATAGGCGGCTGTAAGCAAGCAAATATAGGTAGAGAAGTTAGATTTGTTTATGTTGGAGACCTGTAGTAAGAAGAATGTGCTTTTAATCACTCATAGTTGGACATAGAACTATATCACATTGAAATAATTGAGTATAATGAAAAATACATAGTTAGAGAGTATAAATCTTAAAGACACAAAAATTTGGATTTATGTTAGTGTCATTGAATACCATACGACTGAATGCTACCAATAATTTCTCAATTACATATTATTTCAGAGTCAGAAATTTATAAATTGTTAATAACAATAAGTTCATTTAAAAACAAGAAAAAAGAAAGGAGAAACAATTGTGTTTTGCCACATAGGGATACAAAGCAACAATTGAGCTAATTATAGCCTTTCCTTCAGATGTGATTTTCCCTAAGGCCTAGTGAATAATGAAACAGATTGCATTTCATCAAACTAGCTTCTCTATTTTCCTTGAAACAAGATAGTTGGGTAAGCCAGTTCTTTAGTGTTAGAAGCTTTATTTTCAAAGCAGATCTTCCAAAATGATTCCAGATTTGAAGATGACTGAGTTTCTTGATAATTTACACATGTGTTTGAAGACTAGATAAACACTTCTAAATTGACCCACTCTTTGGGCTTCCATCTCTTTATATTCCTTCAAAAACACTATATTTGAAAGTTAAAATATTAAGAAATGGTTTTGTGATGCAATGGGAAGCCAAAAACACTAAACTGCCTTCATTTCCACATAGGACTTACTTGGTTTCATCCAAATATTTACATAGCAATTTGTTTATATGTTAAAGGACACATATCCATTGTGTGCAGGTAATAATGGTGTTATTTCACCAAGAATTCATTTCTTAGATCCCCTGAGTAAGACACTAAAAATTGTTCTTCAAATATCATATATTTATGATTTTTATATTCATCAATAAAATATATCTCTAGAAGAAATAGTTTGCAAAGCATACTTCTGAGATAAAGTAGGTATTTTGAAAAGAAACATTTCATATTTCAATATAGTGATGTTTGAAATCATACTGAATACCAAATTTCAAATCATAATAATTTATACCATGAAAGTAATTCTGGATCCAAAACATTTAAATGATAATAGGTTGTTCCTAAATAGGTTTTTATAGCATACAAACACATACATTTGATCTCAAAACAATCCACTGAGGTAGGAATTATTAACTCCATGGTAGCTGATGGACAAATTGAATCTTAGAGAAGTTGGACAACTTGTCTAAACTCACAAGTGTACAAGTGTAAAGATAAAGAAAGCCAAACCGTGTCACAGATTCTAATTTCTTTATACTTTTATCTCTAGAAGTATGAGAATAGCAATCAAAATGGAGAGATAGTCACAATAATTTGGAATTTTTATAGTTGAAACTGGATATATAGACTCAAGGAAGACAAAAATTCTCTTTTTCACAGATCATAGTCATAAATTTAAATTTTATAAG
>RJWM01028256.1:0-25837 GCA_004363535.1 Dasyprocta punctata | reverse complement strand
TTTCTAAAACTTACTTCTGTGGTCTGAGAGGCTTTTTGCCTGGCTTTCAGATGGACATCAACAAAGCAACAAAGAGGGCATTATTGTGCAAGAGTAAAAGGTGCCCAGACCAGGGTGTGACAGTTAATCTTAAATATCCATCCGACTGAATGAAGAGATTCTGGAAGAGGTGATTGGACCTGGGGGTGCTGTACTCATCAGTGAGTTAACTCACTGGTGTTTGTAGCTGAATGTGCTGCTGGAAGATGGCTCCCTGGGGACATTGTTTTGGAGGGTGCATATCTTGCTGGTGCTCTTCCCCTGTGTTCTGCCTCCCTGCCTCTCAAGAAGAGAACAGTCCACCCTGGGCCCTTCCACCATGCCGTTACTGCCTTGGAGCCAGACAGTGTGGACTGAATCATCTGAAATCGTAAGCCACATTAAACTTGTCTTCCTTTCAGGTGCAGATACCAAGTATTTTTTCATACCAGTGAGAAACCTGCCCAAAATATGGGGTTACATATTTGTAGATAAAATGGGTTGTATAGCTTTGGCATATCTTCCCTGTGCTAGAAGGAAACATTCTGTGTGTGAATCCTGTCTCTCTCCTCACTAAGGCACCTAGCAATGACATTCCCTTTAATAGAAGTTTAAAAGTATTGAATAACAATCAAAATAAAATTGTGAACAGAATAATCATTTATTGTAATAATAAGGTGTACATGTGCACTGAGTATTAGGATCACATAAAGCACATCACCACTGAGGCACATTTATAATGTGACCAATTGCTCTTTTATTTTTTTTAAGCATAGTCTTGGAAGTTATCGCAAGCCCAACTCTAGTCACTATTTTTCCAAAGCAAACAGTGAATTTCAGGGTTCACCCAGCAAGGGAGGTCAGTGGTGGTGAAGGATGAGAGATGAAGGCAAGGAAAGCACAGATGGACTCTGAAAAAAATGTGCACCTGAGAAGAGAGGGTTTACTAAAACACTTTTTAATTTTTTTTTTATTTTTAAAAAAGCAAAACATAAAAGAAGGACAGAAATGATAAAGAATTTCAAAAAAAGTAGGGAATTAACATTAGTTAATATATTGCATATTTTTGTCTTAGAAGTTGTTGTTTAGGTTATAAAATCTAGGTACAAAAATGATCAATCAAACAATGACAGCATAGACTGTTCTTTTTGATGAACTGACAGAGATTAGCAGTATAGTTATCTACGTAGCACACATATACATACATACATTTATATGTGTTTACCAACATGCATATAATCTTTTCCTTTCTTCCTTTTTTCCTTTGCCCTATCTTAGTTGTTCTGTCCTTTTGAGCACTTTCTTTCTCTTTCATTATTACAATATCTATTGTATGTTTAGGATCTTATTACTCTTTCAGATTTTTATTTTTTATTATTTTTTATTCTAGGGAGACAATATGATGTTTATAAATGTAGTTTGATTTATTTCACTTACAAGTATAGTCTCAAGTTGCCTCCATTTACCTATAAAAACCTCAAGATTATCCTTTTTAATAGTTGAGTAATATTCCATTATATAAAAATATCGCATCTTTTTTATCCATTCTGCAGTTCATGGGCATTTTGGTTGTTTCCAAGATTTGGCTATTACAAATTGTGCTGCTATAAACATGGGTGCACATATATCGCTGTGGCATGACATTTTCAATTTTTCTGGGAAAATACCCAGAAGGGGAATAGCTGGATTAATGGGACTTCCAATCCTAGTTTTTAAAGGAATCTCCACAATGATTTCCACAGTGGTTGCACCAGTCTACACTCCCACCAGCAGTGGAGTCGTGTTCCTTTTTCCCCACAGCCCCACCGACATTTGGTATCAGTTGATTTCTTGATGGCAGCCATTCTTTCTGGAGTGAGATGGAATCTGAGTGTTGTTTTAATTTGCATTTCTTTAATGACCAGTGATGTTGAGCACTTCTTCATGTATTTATTTGCATCTGTATTTCTTCCTCTGAGAAGTACGTGTTCATCTCAGATGCCCATTTTTGGATTGGGTCTTTGATCTTGGGAGGCCTGATATTTTTCAATTCTTTGTATGTTCTAGATATTAGTCCTTTGTCTGAGGGACAGCTGGCTAAAATTCTTTCCTGTTCTGTAGGCTTTTTGTTCACTCTGTTGGTGATTACTTTTGAAGTACAAAAGCTTTTTAATAAGAGATCTCAGTTGTTGATTCTTTGAAGTACTTCCCATGCAGTATGTGTTTTGTTCATGAGCTCTTTGCCTACGCCTAAGTCTTCAAGATTTCTACCTACCTTGTCTTCCAGTATATTTAGTGTTTCTGTTTTAATATTTAGATCTTTGATCCATTTTGACTTTATCTTAGTACATGGTGATAAACATGGGTCTGGTTTGAGTCTTCGGCATGTGGAAAGCCAATTTTTCCAGCACCATTTGTTAAAGAGACTATCTTTCTTCTAGTGAACATGGTTAGCCCCTTTGTCAAAGATCAGGCGGCTAAGTGTCTTTGTAGTTGTGTCTGCATCTTCTAATTTGTTCCATTGATTCTCAGGATTTTTTTTTTTGCCAGTACCATGCTCATTTTATCACTGTGGTTTTGTAGTATAATTGAAGTCAGGGATTGTGTTGCCTCCTGCCTTGCCTTTGTTGCCCAGGATTGCCTTTGCTAGTAGAGGTCTCTTCTGTTTCCAAATGAATTTTAGGAATGTTTTCTCTAGATCTGTAAGGTATGTTAATGGGATTTTGATTGGAATTGCTTAAATCTGTATAACAGAATTGGAAGTATTGTCATTTTCACAATGTTGGTTCTTCCCAACCAAGAGCAAGGGATATCTTTCCATTTTCTGACATCCTCTTCAATTTCTTTTTTTAGAATACTATAGTTTTCAATGTATAGGTCTTTTACATCCTTTGTTAGGTTGATTCCTAAGTATTTCATTGTTTTGAATGCTATTATGAAAGGTGCCATTTCCATAATTTCTCTCTTAGTGAGTTTATTGTACTAAAACACTTTTAAATTAGGACATGATAACTGAAATGCAAAATGTCTGTGCAGCACTTTTAAAAACTCAGTGGAAATCCACACTTTGTTAATCAGTATTGTAAGGTCCCAAGAACTCTTTTTCCTACTGCAGGGGCAGAGGCACTACAGCCACTGACTTCACCCTGCCCTTCTCACAGCCCGTGTGCCTGCTGTGCGTGAGACAAGGAGTCTGCGGATAGGCCCAAGTTCCCATGAAGAGATGCTATTCTCTGTGATGGGAGCCGCATTTCCTCAGGGCAAAATCTTCTCTTCTCAGAACCTCAAATCAGGACACATGGCTTGAAGACAGGCTGGAATATTTCAAAATAAGGTGGTTCCAGAAAACACAGGCAATGAGGTGGCTGCACACAAATCGCTCGAGGAGCTCTTGTCCTCTTCTTTGTGGGCCTTGTTCTCAGGGCCAAAGTGGCCCTGTCTAGAGACAGCTTCTGCCTGATCCTTGATGCTTTCTGGGTTTTTATGGGCTGGCTCTGATGGAACTATTCATATTCCAAAACCTTAATCCCTTATTGGCCTTGACCGACTGAGATGCTTTCAGAAGCTTGAGCTACTATGGTCAAAACTAACTGGGGCAGGGGAATTGATACATTGAAGCTTAGTAGTGAGAGGCAAGCCAAGTGTTTGGTTAGGACTTGTCTGTTTAGTCCTGTCTTTGGCCTAAAGAAGGTTGGCTGCTAGGGGGCTGGACGAGAAAACAAGAGAGCTCCTATCAGGACTGGTTCTTTGTAGTATTTATGCAGATAGCAGAACCACTTGCCATGTATTCTTCCTGCCTCAGTGACCTTGGGACAATTTCTTTACAGATGTTTGTCAGTGAAGAATCTTGATTGTAGGTGACAGAAAATCCAGCCCCATCTGTCTTGGGCAGAAGCAGAATGTGTTAATGGGAATAGGTGGCTTTGCGTGGGGAAGCGATTGGCTTCACTTGTCACCGGACAGGGCTTACACAATAGCCTCAGTACTCACTTTCTCTTTATTTGCCAATAAGTGGGCATATATCTTGATTGTATAATGTAGTAATATAGTAGCAGTAGTACCAGCTCCTAATTGTCATTGGTTTCTACAATATTTTCAGCTGACCCTACCTTGGTTCTGCTTTTTGGCAGATCCAGTGTAGCAGGAGAATAAAAGTCTATTTCTGCCAAGTTTAGGAGCAGCTCTGTGTGGTAAAGAGAAAATCTGCTGGAGGGAAATGGCCATCATTCGGCCTAGTTCAGGAAGATCTCTTTGGTGGTATTTGCACCTTGACGTGCAAAATAATGCACGACTATCAGATTTACAATGCATACATTAAAATGATATGGCAAATATATTTTTTAAAGACAACAAAACAGCCCTGTGAAGTGATTGAGACTTTTGGAAATACCCTCTGGGCAGACGCACTGTGACCGAGGCTGTACTGGTGCAAGCAGGTGCCAGGTGAATCGGTCTCTCCACCACCTCTGGCTCCTGCCCCGTTCATCAGGCTGTCTCTTTGTCTGGCTCTTCTTCTTCAGTCAATTTCCCTAAATTGCTTTCCGTTTGGGCTTTCTACTTTTGTCCCCTAATTTACCAGACAACCTGAAGATATAAGCCAAATAGGAAACTGGAGAGACTTGGTTTAGAGTTTCCTGACGGAGAACACAGAATAACTCAGACTCACTGCTGGGGATGGACATTTGTTTCCTCCTAGAACTTTTAAAGTAAAATCAATATTCTTCATACCTGTCTGGAGGAAAGGGCTCAGACAACCTCACAGGGTCACTTTAGCCCCGAGACTTGATAAATGGTGGCATCGTGTCCTCAGTTCCCCTTTGTTTGTGCTCCCCTCCTCCAACCCAGCTCCTCAGGTCTCTGCCTTTAGCAACCAGCTCCTCCCCCACAAACATGGGCCAGCTGCTCACTTGGCCTGGGAATCATGGCTTTGCTGCTTGTTTACCTTGGAGTAATACAAAGGAAAGCTGATTTGACTCTCCTTGATTTACCAAGAGCTTTTGCTTTTCCTGCTCTCTAAAACATTGCTTTCCTTTAATACCATAATTGTGGCATAAGAGTCCATCCCTAAGCACAATGCCCGACAACACCAGCACTCCTTTATTTACCTCCCGGGTCTGCGGTTGGCAGGCAGGTCTTAGAGAAGGCTCTTCTCTGCTGCACAGGGGTAAGTTGCGGCAATTTGAAATGGAGCTGGAAAAACTTCCAATATGGCTCAGTCACCTGCTGGTGCTGGTGTCCGGGGGGCTTTCCAAAGGCTGCCTGGGTTTCTTCATTTCACTGTGGTGTGGTGTGCATCCCAAGAGACGTGGAATAAGCATTTTTGGTTTTCAAAAACCTGGATCTGAACACATAGCAGCATTTGTACCATTATCTCCTAGTCACACTGCCATGAAGCCCAGATCGAAGGGAAGCCATGAAGACTCATTCTTCCCAAGGAAAAAATGTCAGAGGATACTGGGATCATGTTTCAAACTGCCAAATTGAGCTGAAGGAGCTGGAGTTCCAAAAACATTTAGTGGCTTTCCTGAAATCACTTCAGTAGATACCTGTACAATTGGTTACTACCTTCTTCGGGAGTTGGTTTTACCGTTGTGGTGACCCTTTGAAGCCCTGTTCCTACTCTGGAATGAGGTACCGTGGGGTTTCCATATTCTATGTGACAGGATTCCCCTCAAGATAGGTGTAATGTTTCCATCCTGAGAGCCCAGCAGTGACTTGCTCCCAGGAATTTGGAATTGGGATGCAGACAGACTGGCACTGTAATTCCCTAGGGCTTATACTTCTTGAGCACCAACTTGAAGTCAGAAGACTGGGGATATAGAGAAAGATACACCACTGATAACCTGTTTGATGCAGGAAAAGTTATTTCTTTTCTCGGATAAATGATGTTAACAGTTTGTGTTCTAATTCAGTGCTGGTTGGAAATGTTCACAGTTGCCCCCCTAAAGCATTTTTGACTTCTTGTTTCCTGGTATTTTGTTTTCTGCCTGGGTCCTACCAGAGAACTGAGGATAAGGTAAGAGATGGTTCATTTCATGACATAAGCGACATGCACTCTACTTAACAAGGCTGAGCTGAACTCCTAACCACGCACACTTCAGGCAATGAAAAACCTCAGTGGGGTCTGTCTTACCTCACAGAACTGCCGTATGGGCAAAAGAGGAAGGTGGTTGGTCAGAAACTTATCCATCAAGAGGCCCTTCATGACATTGATTTTGGTATTACAAATCTCAGTGGTTCACAGCCAGGATAAATTTGCCTTTAAAGCACAAATGACAATATCTAGAGACAGTTTTCATTGTCACAGTATATAAGGGAAACTACTGGACTCTAGTGAGTAAAGGCAATTATGCTGCTAACTGTCTACCTTTCTAGCAATCAAGGATTATCCAACTCAAAGTGTCAAGACTGAGCACCCCTGCTGTATCATAATGTCCACAGGATGATTTCAACCTTTCAAAAGGTAATTTTAAAAAATCACAGCCAAACTGCTTTCCTTTCCAGGCTATGATCCAGACAAAAGCTGAAATCTTCCAATACCTTGAGTTCCCTTCATGATGTTAATTCAAATCCCTAAGTCCATGCTCCCTTACCCAGGACTTTGGAAAATTCCGTGTTTAAGATTCTGGTCATTGCATTCTGCCATACATGATTTATCTCTGTTCTGTCCTACATTAATCCAAATGTGACACTCACCTGTCTGAATTCCCAGTTATGTATTTTGGTTCCTCTGTGTATGTACACACATGCTAGAAAATTTGCATGTATTCTATACAGTACGGTGTATGTCCATGCGAAGTGGGATGAAGTAGGAAGTTTACCATATACCAGGATCCCTGTTCTTATGTGTTTTCCCCCTGGTGCAAATGGGCTTGCATGAAACCAAAAGAGCTATAACTCGGTCTGTGTCTGGAAAGCGGGCAGTGCAGATGTGAGGGTAGGTGGCTTGAGCAGTGATTTTCAAAAAAATGAAAAAGTCATGGGGAATATTTTTCAAACTTTTTTTAAAACCATCACTCTCAGGAAAAGAAAAATATGATAGCACAGCCCAGGCTATTCATCAATACAGTACAAAAGTTTTATGAAAAATATCCTTATTATATACAATACTTTCAGAATTGTCTTTTCTAGTTTATTTTATAAAAATACTGCAACAGACTGACTTTATGACTCCCTGGTGGCTCTGATCATCTTTGTGAAGCTTTGACTCAAGGCGATGTCCTAGGGTAAAAGCCCGGTTACTGGGTGATGAGTGCAGTGAGGACTGAGGTCACTGGAGTCGTGAGAGTTGAGAACTGCAAGGTCCCTGTGTGACAGGACCGTTCACACTGGTACCCAAGGTCCTCAGGATGCTAGTGGGACTAGTGGATCAGGGTAAGGCTGTAACCTATGCACTCAGATCATTAGCGAACATAGGGAGGTCAATAATGGCAAAAAGTAGAAAGGAGAGAGGAGAGAAAGCAGGTTGGAATAAAGCTGAGGGGTTATGAACTTTTCTGGATGGAGGAATATTAGCAGTTCAGCAGAATCATAATCTTCCTTCCAGGTCCAGTCACTCATGGCACAATGTGAGTACAGCTTCTCGGCGAAGGTGGAAAATCCCCCTTGATGAATTCATTCTTTGGACAAATATTTATTCAGCACCAACTAATTTAATACCTGAGCCTTGCACTTGCGTCCTGTTTTGTTCTTCCTAAAAGCATCCTTGTCAATCTAAAACTTGATGCTAGGGAAGTCACAGCTGCATCTGGGGCACTGTCTGACAATACTATCTTCTGTCTCACATACACATCATCTGCATTAATACATAATGCTCATAAGTCCAAAGTGGGGAAGCAAGTCAAAAATGTACAATACAAACTTCTTATATGGGCCTTGAAAATGACTCTTTGTGCTATTATGACAGATTTTAGGATAGGATAACATGAATCATATAGTCCAATTCTAGTTTAAATGCCTGAAAGAGCACTGTAAATAGTGAATCTAATGATGCCATAATAATTGCCATTCCAGGACTGAGGTCATTGAATAGCAATTACCACTTCTAGCATAACACCCTGCTTCAGGTCTTTGAAGAGGCTGCATCTAAAAAGACTCCAGTTAATTTACCTCTTTCTTGGCCCAGTAGTTGTCTACTGCTCCAGAGGAACCACATGCAGGTCCACTGGTTGCTTACTCAACCTCTCAATCTAGTGGCAGAGTTGGGAATCTGTTAGACCCATGTATCAGTCCTGGCCCTGTTGCTTCCAAATTTCCCATCTGGAAGTCAGCTTTCTATCTACAGTGCAGGGCTCTTGTGAGAATGCAATAAAGTTTTGAGCTTGCAGCACATGATAGAATACGTGCTTCATAGGGTATCTGCGGGGAAGCGAGTAACCAAAAATATCATTTCTCTGGCCTCCCTTACCTTTCTTTTCCCTCCCTATGGTAAAGTGGTATTGTTTTTTTCCAATTCTTTACTTCCCTCTGTGTAACATTAGCTGTGTAACTTTGACGTTTCTTGCAGTGGTAGTGGAATATATTTTTCTGCCTCACTGATATTGGACTTGGTGACTTGGTTTGCACTGGAAGTGTCCATATGACTTGCTTTCTCTCACCATGAAAAATTTAGCAGAGACAGGAGTAGAGGTTGGAAATGTGATTTTATATTTGAGTTTATTCTCTTTCAGTCCTACTTTTCACTACGGGAAAAACATGAAGCTGCTGGTGCATACGTGATGAGACAGATATGTAGGTGATCTGGACTCAGTCTGAAGCTGGGTGTCAAATCCAGCTGAGCCCAGCCTAGATCAGCTGAACCCCAGCTGATCTACAGGTACTCAAGGGAGAAATAAATGCATGTTGTTATATGCTTCTGAGTTTATGCAGCATTATTGTAGCAATAGCTAAGTGATAACTACCTTATAGCTCTCATACTCTGCAGTAAGTGCTGCATATATTAAATAGCAGTGAAAGTAACTGTTCCATGGAAGCAGTAGGACAAAGTGAACCACTGGCACGCAGAAGGAACTAGTGCTTTATTTTCCTTGTGATCCCTAAAAACATTTTGTGAAGCCATGAACCAAAACTTCTCTTCCATCTATATTTGGCGAAAGAGGATTTTGTATCAGAATGAAACTGTCCAGAGATGGCACTATTTCTTTTAAGATAATAATGCCAGGATTATTGTTTCTCTAAGAGTGAAGCCAAACTATTGTTCACAGAAAAAATAAGCACACTTTGTGCAAAATCAGATTGCACTGACTTCAAAAGAAAACAAATTATTATTGGATGAAGTTGTTTATTCTTAAATTATCACAAGGTTGCCTAAACCAGGAATGGTGGAGAAACTAAAGTGACACTCTGTCACGCCTGAGACGGAGCCTGCCACTCCATTCTGCAGCCAGCAAGTGAAGCAGAAGACAAAAGATGCTTCCAGGTGCCTGCATTCTCCTTGCCTCTGCCAGCCTATCTCCCTTGGAAAAGGATGTATCCAACCAGATGGGAGCGAAAAATGGGAAGAACTGGAACATAGAGCGGGGGCTGCAGGTGGGGGATGGAGATGGCATCTGGAGACCGCAGGGCCCCCCTGACAAGCTGGGCGGCTAAGGTGTTGTGCATTAGGGAAGAACTAAAAGGATAAGCAAGGACTGTAATCCAGCCAGAGCTCCACTTGCCAAGCCGGGTGCCAGGGACAAGGCCGTGCCCATCTAGAGCACTGTCTAGAGATGGGAGCTTACTGTGTTTTCCAAAATTTCAGTCATAGTGCAAACCAGCAGCCACGATGAGCCAGAACAAAGAACTGAGCCTGTGGGATTTCCCCAAGGTTTTTTCCTCCACCCCCAGCCTCATGCGGGGCAAGGAACAATGTTACTTAAATAAAGCCTGTCTTCTAGTTCCTCTACAATGTCTGCCTTGGACAGTGTCCTGACCCTTCATTAGAACGTCCCGCTGAGTTCAGAGCGGGTTCCTTCTGCGGAAGACAGGGCGGTGGCTCCTCCCCGGAGGAAGCACCTGTCTCCTGATCGCCTGGTGGCAGCACCCAGCCCTTCCTCTCTAGACTGTGAGGAGCTCCCGCAGACCAGCAGACAGCTCCTGGAGCTCGAGGAGACAGAGGGCGTCTTTCTCTGCTTGCTGTGGGCCCCAGTTAGGTAGTGAGGGCCATGGCCCCTTGTGGAACAGAAAGGCAGAGGGTCCTGACATGCCCGGGTTGTAAGTGTGGTCTGTTTCAAAAGTCAAAATCATTTTCCATTTTTAATTTTGTTCAGAAAACTTCCATCTTTGATTTCCTAGTTTTATTTACTTTTATTACATTTGAGGATGCATTTAAGGTTTTACAGGGCCCAGTGCTTACCCAATTTGGAGAGCCTGCTTTAGGAAAAGTATACAAATAACAATAAGGAATTTTGTATGGAAGTGGATGTGTGCTGAGTGTGAGCTGGATGGATTGAGTCTTGAAGCATGAGCATGAGTAGCTTCATGGTACGTCTCCCTCCAGCCTGACGTGGCCTGGTTTCTCCCCTTCTGATTAGGAGGAGGGAAGCCAAGGGCAGAGACTCCCTCAGAGGGGGAGCCAGACACCTTACTCCTGGTTCACTGGTGTGTATTCCAGAAGCATCCCCAGGAAAACACTCGAACTCGCATGTTCTGTTTTTCTGAGAGCAAACCGAAACTCACTTTGTCTAAAATGCTGTAGCCTCTTCTAAAGCTTTCTTTTCTTAAAATCTCCACAGTTTACTATTCTTTGGGGTTAAATGGTATTGGGATATTTTGCTCTGCTAACTAATACAAGGGGGATAAAAAGAGGCATTGCATTGGGTGGGTACACAGACCTCAGAAAAGACCAGAGAGGACCAGGTCAGTTGTGGAGACTGCTTCTCCAGGCATCCTAGTTCAAATGGGGTTAGAGAATAGAAGAGACAAGCTCTGTGGACAGGTCAATTTGGGCTTTGCTATCTGAATGTAAAGCTCTGAGGATGATTCACAGAGGGTATTTGGGACATTGGAGGTGTTCAGTGGCCGTAGGTGGCATTGGCCTGAGAGATACTTGCAAGGAAGTCATGACAGTGTGGCTCTCAGGAAAAGCAGAGGGAAGATAAATCATGTTGGCTTTTAAAAAGGTAAACAAACAAACTTATGACATCATGCAGTCCTATGGAAGGACTTTCTATATCAAACAGCAGGTCACAATTCACGCTCGGGATCTGCACAGTGAGGCCTGATAGTCATAAAATGCAAGTGTCTTGACTGGATTGCAGTTCACTCCTACTTTAGGGTTTGGGGTATCATAAATCCCTTCTGTATCCAACTATGGAAATATTCTCTTTTCCACTGGATGCTTTAGGCTTCGAACGTGGGTAATGAGAGAGCTTTCGCAGTGGTAGGTCCAGTGCAGGAGCACTGACTCTGTGGAGATCTTCCAGGAGCTGGCCAGTGAGTTTGTTTGGGTGTTAGGTTGTTGTCAGAGGCTGAGCTGGAGAGCAGAGCTGTATGTCTGGCCCTTTCCCACATTTAGATTGGATCTATTTCTTGTCTGCATCTCCCATTGGGCATTGCCCGAAACCACTCTCCGAGATTCCCAATCCATTCTGAGCTCCCACCCCTCACTCAGCTGTGCTGCCTTTGATTCTTTACTGCACTGGAAACTCACGTTTATGGCTTACACTCATGGGAAGAGGCCAGTTTTTGTTCTTTTAACTACACAGAGAAGTGGAAAGTACCTGTGTGTCCTTCACCACAGAGTGTATTTTTAGATGATTCACAAATACGTTGTTCTCTTTGTTTCTTCCCCAAACTCCTAGATTTATTCTCAGAAGCAGCCCCCTGCTGCTGACTTGACTTCTCTTCTTGGCTGTGTCTAGGAGGATCTATGTGCATGGTCCCTTGTTATGCGTATTCAGACAAGGATGGACATGCAGTTCCACCTTGCGAAAGAACACTGAACTGGTACAAAATGTCCTTCTTTCAGCTTCGTGTTGCTCCAAGGGAGAATGTGTTGACCAATTCTAGCCTCTATTCTAGCCTTCTGGAGATGTATTTGAGGATCTTAAGTAAATGCACAAAACCCAGGATCTGAGTTCATGACTCCTGGTTTGGAAACCTTTGATGGCTCCCATGCTGAAGCCCAGATTCTTTAGCCTTACATAAAAGGCCTTTCACAATTTATCTGCAGCCAAGATTTCCGGTCTCTGCTTGCCACACCATTGACCATGAGCCTCACTCTGCACCTTATGCATGCCACTGCTTCTTTCTCCCAAACATCCTGCCAGTTCTGTGCCTTCTTTGAAAAATGGGACCTTCAGCTGGGAGTGCTCCCTGTCCTCCATCCTGGTGTCCCTAGCACTGGCATCCCTACCAAGGGAAGCCCCTGGCTCCCTTTAGTACTCCCCTGCTCCGTGTCATCCTCTGCTGGGACCTCATCAAGGTTCATTTAATTATTTGCTTCTGGCTGCTTTCCTCGTTTGTCTATGAGTTCCCTGAAGGAAAACATTAGACGCTTATTTTCACTTTTACACTCTCAACACCAAATATGGCCAGAACCACTGCCAGGTAAATATTTGATGAGTAAAATGAACAGTTAGTTCTGTAAGGAAAACTTTCTCTTGGACACCCAAAAAATCAGTTCCTTAATTGGCACGGGTTCCTGAGAGGCCAGATGTTTGGGAGGGACTCATACCTCCTCCCCCACTCCCCTCCCCTCCCCTCTCCTTTCCTCTCCTATCCTTTCGTCTGGCTCTGGGCTGGCCAAAGGGACCAAAGTTCCTTGGAAGCTGTTAATGTCTCTCCTGATGATTTGCTTCCTGTTGCTAGCAAAGACTGCTGCCTACCATTGTGTGTTCTTTTGCTTTTCCTCTCTCTCTTGGAGGACAGGAAGTTCAAAGCTAAGCCATTTACTGGAATAATTATTCTACAGACTCCTTTCTCCTGTTGCTTCTCCTTTTTCTTTGCTCTTGCTTTGACATGAGTTTTAAAGCTGGTATGGTCTTTTCATATCTGTGCTTTGTAGTGAAAGCTATGTCACATGCTTTTGAAAACAGGTGGGGTATCAATAATAGATTAGATATGAGCATATGATATGATGCTTTATAGCCTGCTCAGGAAAAAGATCCTCCATCCTGTGTATTTGTGTGTGCTTGCAGCCCCCTCAAATGTACCCTGGATTCTGGGTCACTTTTAAGTGTAGATAGTGTCTCAGTTGCTATTTGTGTCAGCCATTGTGGGGTACAGAAAGAAACCCTGTGCTGTTCTTAGAGGGTTTCAGGAACATGGTTCTGTGTGTGCAATACTTTCATCTCTACTCTAGATAGGCCAATCCAACTTGCCTGGCAGGTGCTTCAGCAGGTGTCATGGTTTGGATTCCCCCACCAAAGGCCATGCAGTGAAGGTTTGATTGCCAGGCTGGGATGATCCTGGGAGGTGGTGGAAACTTTAGGAGGCTGGGTCTTGTGGAAGGAGGTGAGATCAGTGGGGATGTTCCCTTGAAGGAAATGCTGCAACATCTCCCCTTTCTTTCTCTCTTTCTGGGATCCTTGAGGCGAGCAACTTTCCTCCACCACACACTCCCTGTCCTGATGCGCTGTGTCACCACAGGCCTGAAAGCAACAGGACCAGGAAGCCATGAGCTGAAACCTATGTACCTGTGAGACAAAATGAACATTTCCTCTTTATAAGTCATTTTTCTCGGGTATTTTGTCATAGCAATGGAAGGCAGACTGACACAGCAGGAGATTCTAAAATGTAGACTAATTAGAAAGATGTTAAGACTCAGAGAGACCACCTACCACCTCTTGATAGGTGCAGTTTTGCATACAATATCAAGGGGACCAGGTACTGCAGTTTGAAAATCTGTTCTTTAAAGGATGGATCCAATAGAATATTGTTACATTAACAAAAAAAATGATAAATGCCACCAAAATATTTAAACAGAAGAGCAGTATGACAGTTTTGTTTAACCTGCTTTAAAATTACCATCATTTACAAAAGCACAGTACTGACACTAAGGCATGAATTGATCAATAGGATAGAATAAGGAAAAGGATCTGAGTTAACTTAGAAACAATGTATGATAAAGGTGATGATATTACTCAGGGTTTAATCACAGAAGCAAAACCACTATCAGTAGTCTAGTGCAGTAGTACACAGTGGGGATGATTTTGTCTCCAGGGGCCCCTTGCAAATGTCCAGAGACCTTTATTTGCAGCCACAAGAAGGAAGCAGGTGCCACTGGCATTTAATGGGTAGAGACAGGGATGCTGCTAAAACATCCGGCAATGCACAGAACAGCGCCTGCCAACCAGCCCCAAATGTCAGTAGTGGTCAGGCTCTGATACACAGGACTTGCAGGACTTGGGTCTCCTGCAGTGGCCAGAGTTCATGGAGGAACATGTGTGAAACTGTGATCTTAGGGTCTTAGCCACCATAGCTCAGGTTGCCCAACAGTCAGGAAGGAAAGCTGGACATGGAGATGGGGGGAGAAAGGACAATTCTAGAAAGCCATCAAAGACAAACTGGAATCCATGATGCTCAACTAGAACCTGCTCCTGTCTGTCACTTCTTCCCGCCTCAGTGCTATGGGCGACCTGCACACACAGGGCTGTCCTAGCAGTCAGAGAAAGGGGAGCACAGCAGGCCGGGGCGCTGCCTCAAGCCAACACAGGCAAGCACTGGTGATAGCACCTTGCACTTTACTGTGACCTTCAAGCCATGCAACTGCGATGTCATAGCCACCTTCCAGACGTTTCTTTCACCATCCCTAACCTGGAAACATACTGGGAAGGGAATTCTGGAAAGTAGAGCTGCATCTTAGCTGAATTGATAAGAGTTCAAAGTCACCACAGTGATATTACAAGACAGAGGACAAGCAGACCTTTGCAAACAGGGTTGAACAAGTGATATCTGCTTGGAAGGCAGAGAGATTAAAGGCTTGCCTCATGCACATACAGAAATACAGTCAGAAAATGGAGAAAGTCTATGAGAGTAAGAGAGAAAACATTTTCTTTTCATTTTCCAAGCAGCTGGAAAGTTGTTTAACTTCATAAATAATCAGAAACATGGAAACTAAAATAATGGGTCTTTTCACTTGGAACATTGGCCAAACTTAAAAAAGTGGAGACTCTGCAAGCACGATCAGGATATGAAAAGGGCAATCTTACTTGTTATTAGTATTATTGTGAGTTATGGGAGCATTTCTGAGGAAATTTCAGAAGTAGCTGTTACTTTGATATAGATATACCCTTTGTCATAGTAATCTACTTTCTGGGAGTCCTGCAAATAAACATAATATTAGTTTTTCAAGCTATAGGTTCAGGTTTATGTATGGTAACCTTTTTGACATGAGAACAACTAAATACATGATGCTACATACTCATGGTATTTATAATACTATGAAATATAATATTACTATTTTCTTGGTTCCCTGACTAGCACAAATAAAGTGATTGACAAAATATGGTTAGTGGGAATAGAGACAGATATTACTTTTGAAGAAATATGACATTTTAAAAAATTGAAAGGACAAAATATGTCAGGACACATGTTAAATTGTCAATAGTGGTCACATTGTGAGCGTGTGTGTGTGTGTGTGTGTGTGTGCTGCCCAGGGGAAAATATTATACATAAATATTGTCTGTATATGTGTACTTACTTCAGAATTCTTAACATCTAAAGAAATGTGTCCCTCTTACCTTTAAAGACTTTGAGTGCTTGCATACCCTTATAGATGACACATTATTTTTATTATTTATTTTATTTTATTTTATTTTTTTGTGGCACCGGGGATTGAACTAACAACCTCGCGCCTGCCAAACAGGTGCTTAAGCCACTAAGCCAAACTCCCAGCCTTTAGATGGCACATTAATTGGGTGATTATATATATTCTTTCTTTCTCTTGGAACAACTCCTCTGTGCTATCCCACTCCTAAGCCCAACCATTGACTATACTCCTGCAGCCATTTCCTACTCATCCTGGAAGAGACAGCAGGGCCACTTCCTCTAAGAACTCTGCTGAAAGCCACCTCCAGCCTCGCAGTGTAGGGCCCAGGTCCTCTATATCGCATGCCAGATCTCAGCCTTCACATTTACCTTTCAACTTGTTCATTTTTCCAGCTCTTAGGACAGCATATGAAGCACAATGCACAAAGAATTTTTTGCTGAGTACATAAATCAATTTCAGATTTTCCAAAAGACATTTTGAGAAAATATATTTATTGTTCGTGGCCACTAGAAATATACAGTGATTCTTATCAGCCTAACACCAAAAACAACCAGAGTGAAGCCCCTGTATGATTAAAACTCCATTCCCTACCCTCTGCAGTCATTCCACATCCCCTTGTCTGTGAATGCGATTTGTGTTGAGATATTTTTTCCCCTCTCCACCAAACAGCTGGTGTTCTGCTACTCTGGAAAAATATATTTTAATTTTACCATTAAGGCATAAAAATACATTTAGCACCCATTGAGTCATATTAGCATGTAGAATGCTGTGTTTAAACACATTCAAGTGTTAGAGGCTACTTATGGCACCTTGATCAGTCTAATGGTCTTATATGGCAAGTTAGGATATTACAGTGAATTCATTCTGGATGTAAAAAGACATTCACCAAGCTGGCTCTCAGAACATTCAGAAAACCTAATGGAAATCTGGAACTACTTGTATATGCTTGGATTTCTCAGGACCCTGGGGATACCACAGGGAAGCACTCCTGTCCTCTGATCACCCTCACAAGAAAAGATGGAAAGCCAGTGTGGGCTGGGTACTTTTCTTAAATTATCTAGTTAGACCTCTCTCCCTGGAAAAAAATCTATTTTGTTTAAAAAGAGGATATTAAGACTGAGAAATCTTAAGTGTATTCTCCAAGCTGCCCAACTTACTTAGCCAGGAAGTCAGACTATATTCTGCACCCCCTCCAATCATGCTTAGGGCAGGTGATGCCCTTGTCCACTCTGAGACTCGGGGAGCACCAGTAAGTTGTGATCCGCAGCTACAGACTACACACACCCTGGGCTCCACTCCAGGTCCCAGCACTGAGGGGCAGAAGTGTGGCCACTCTCGGCCAAGGGTTTGAATCCAAGAGTACTGCTGTTGCTGCTCTGGCTGACTTTCTGGAGTAACCACTTTAGACCCATGTATACAAACTCACGCAACAGTCATTTCTAAGGCTGAACTAAGACAGGACGCTAGTGGCTAAGAGGCCCCAGAAAGGCACGGAGGGTGCCCTGCTGCCTGACTGTCTAGCTGTGGGTTACAGCTCTGTGAGAAGCCCGGTGAAGTCTCGCATCAGGTTCTTTCAGAGTTGCCTATACTGTGATAACAAATTCCCTTCTTGCTTAAGTTGATTTGAGTGTGTTTCTAATACTTATAACCAAATAAATCTTGACTATCTGTCATATTAGTTTGATTCCCCAGCTTGTACCTTTTGTCCAGAAGGCCCGATGTACTATCTTCATGATTCTCCAACACTGGGTGGAGCCTGCCACAAATCATTACACCTCCCAGAAGTCTTCTGGCAGGAGGCCCCAGCTAAGGGATGCTGCCTAGAGCCCCACTTGTTTTAGGTGGAGGTCTCAGAATGACTAGCACTTCTGGTTTTACCTCCTTTGTGCCAATATGTGCGTCCTCCCTCAAACTGCATTTGCTCTAGTCCTTACAGATCCAAGTATTTTACTGTCTCCATAACCAGAGCACCTTATATCTGAGAAGCGTGGGATTTTGAGAAGACATTCATTGACTGTCTAGAATGAGTGCTGATCTTGAGAATTTTCTTCTATAAAAGGTTTTGAGAAAAAGACTGCATAATCTTCTTGGGTCATCTATTAACCGCTTGATTAGGCAAGGGCATGCAACCTGATGGCGAATTCCACTGAGATCATAAAAGGGGACATCAACTCTCTGAAAGGAAGACAGGATGATGCTATTAATAAAAGAACAGAAAAAATATGGCGTCTGAATGTCTACTGCTGTGTGAGTCTACTGCTCTGTGCATCCTCTGCTTGCGATGGCCTGGCTCTGTAATATTGAGGCAAATGGCAAGGTGGCCTGTCCTTTCTCCCTACATCCTTACAGGCTACTTTTAAAACTGGATTTCTTGTCTTCATATGAAGTCCCTTACTTCCAGTTAAATCCAATCCAACCTGTGTTAGAAATGTGTATAATAGGGAGGTGTGAGCCTTCTGGGATGGTCCATGATTTTTAGCATGAATCCTGTTCCCATGAAGCCTTAATGAGCCTTAACATGCTCTTGTTGGTTTTCCATTTTACAGTTTCTGTCTTTGTGAAAGGATTAATATTTTGTGTCCCCCCCCCCTTCCAGAGGAGCTCCTTAGACTCTTTTAGATGGTGTTACATCTAACAAGGCTGTTAGTAAGTGTGCGTTGATGACCCTACACGGATTCTACCCCCTGTTCTGTTCCTCAAAGATCTCAAAAGAGAACCAGTGCTATTGTTCTTTCTGGGTCGGTTTCTTCCCAGAACACCATGTCCAGCAGACTCAGCAGTTGAGAAGGAAGGTGGGAGGTCTGTGTGAGTGGATGGACGAGGCTGTCCCCAGTCAGCAGCCGCCCTCGTCCTCTGGGCCTGCTCCTTCTCAGCATCGCCCAGCTGAGGTGTGGTGAGAGCATCACAGAGCCAGGAACTTGGGTGAAGGTTGCACCTCCTCCCACCCACACCCATCTGCGCAAAGACCCCAAACTTCTTTAAGCTAACACTTTGTTTTTTGTCTCACATTTTGGAATAAGGGAAACTTGAAGCTTTGAAGCCTTATTTATTTTAAAATCAAATTCAACTCCTTCCCACACAGCCCAGATGTTCCTTCACTTTCCCTACTTTGATTTCCTCTCAACACCAGTCATGAGCAATGGAAATCAGGGCCAGCAGAGGTGTCCTTGCCAATCACCTCATGCTCCTGCAATGTTTCTGCCCTGCAGGTCCTCCCAAGTGTTATCCTCAGCTTCTTTGCTGCCTTTAGACCCTGGGGGTCTTGGATGTGAGCTTGGGAAATGTGGAAGGCTGCTAATTTGAGTCCCCTCCTGTCAGCCCACGTACGCTAGCACATCAGAGGTGGATGAAAAGGCAAAGTAAGAATAAAGCTCAAATTGATGATGTTCGAAGACCATGAGGCAGATAATCTCCATGCGATCTGAAGAAGAGTAGTTTATTCATTTTTCTTAATTTCTTAGATGGGATTTGAGGTTTTTTTATGGTAAAACAAAAGTTTCAAATTGTATTCCCTTAATTCATTGTTTCAAATTGCTTCAGAATATAATGAAGGCTGGAGATGGCCCAAATATTTTTCCTTTATGTGGAGCAGGCAGTCAGTTAATGAGAGGACACTCCGGCTGTTGGGTACAGGAGAGTTTGATCAGCTGACTTCCACTGCTGGGAGAGGAAGCAGCAGACATTAAATACTGTTCCAAAAGAATTAAGTAAGTAAAGAGGAACCTTGGTCCTTGAACTACCTCTAAGAGATATCGGATTACATTTTTTCAGTGTTTCCTAGGAAACCAGTTTGGTGTAAAAATGTATTCTTTGTCTTCTGCTCTTTTCAAAATTGTTTGAGCCATCATATCTCATAGAAGGTTGCTTCACAGGCAATTTGAGCAGCATTTTTAAAAAAGCTTAATCTGCAGTTTGCTGCACTAAAGGCAATACACCTTTATCAGAGGTTGAATGCTTCAGATTCTATTTGTTGAAAAGGAATAAGATTATCCCATTACTTCTGAAGCATCTGTGAAATCAAATCTTGTTGTCTTTTCCCCTTCCAAATCATGAGACCTTCCCCTCAATATACCCGACTTGCATTAAGAAAAAATCTAAAGTACCTTTAGGGGAATTTTATCAGCACTTACACAGCAGAAGAGAGAGAAATAATAGAGAGAAATAAACTTCTCCCCCCACGTCACGCCAAGCACCGTGATGAGGTCACACGTGCTTGGACAGCAGACCTGATGTGCACGTGTGCTTCTAGTGATGAGCAGGTCGAATCCCTCCATACCTACTCTGGTGTCATGGATCTTCTCCAATTTCTGATCCTCTTATAGTATGTTCAGATCTTACCGTGGCTGTGAATGACTGGCACCCTTGAATGTGTGCTGGGTGAGGGTTTGGTGAGGGGCGGGGGTTGAGGGCACATACTGAAAATATTGTTGTGTTTGAGAGCTTCGGGGTGCAGGATGCACATCACAGCAGTTAGACATGAGTGGGGATGGGAGAGTAGCTGTGAAATGAATTATTCTTTGTGTGCCGGGGGGAGGGTGTGCCTGAGGGATGAGTCTACTCTCACCTTTAATGTTCCCGATCCCACAGACTCCTACAGAGATGGCTGTCTCTTGGTTTCCGATAGGCACTCTTGGTCACATTGAAAAAAAAGTCCTCATCCCATCTTACTTCACAAGACAAATGATTCAAAGCACTGGCTCTGGAATCACCCAAATATACACATTGGACCCACCAATTACTCGTCAGTGAGCACGGGGAAATTCTTGTACTGTACTAGGATTACCTTATCAGTCAAATGGAAGTGACAAAGGGCACTTGCCTGATAAGGTTCTTGTAGGGATTAAATGACCTAATGGCTCAGTAACACCCATTGCCTGGCAGCTGGTGAAGGTGACATTTATGCTGCAACTGTAATGAAATCTGTGGAAACCACTAGTAGTGATTTTATCTCTGTAGTATGTGGAGACTCAAGCCTTACCATGTTTTGTCTGATGATGGTAACTCCATTTAGCAAATGATTGTCATGCACCTCCAGTTTGCTAGCTGCACTGTAGACAGTGAGCTTATGAAAGTGAAGGATGAAGTGACTACCCTTGATATGCGTAGTTTCATGGGGAAGCAAAGCTCTGTGGTAGGGGTTAAAATCTTTATGCACAGAGTAGTTTGGAAGAGTTGGAAAGAGCAGAGTTTGCCCAGGGAGCTCAGCAAAGGCCTGATGGAGGTAGGAAGCTGACACAGGGTGTTGATACAGCACATGCAGTGGCTGATTACTATAATACAGCAGCACTGTGCAGTAAGTTTTATAGGATCTTAGCTGGGTGTGGTGGTGCATGCCTGCAATCCCAGCTACCCTAGGGGCTAAGGTGAAGGATCACAAATTAAAAACCATACTGGGCAACTTAGACTCTGTCTCTAAATAAAATATAAAAAGGGCTTAATGGTACATCATACCTGAGTTCAATCTCCAGTACTGCAAAAAAACTTACTTATGCTCTTACATGGGCAGAATGTGACAGACTGCTGACTTCCTTCAGTCTCTCTCTCTCTCTCTCTATATATATATATATATTTATTTTTTTTTTGAGACACATCTTGTTATATAGTTCAGGCCAGCCTTAAACATGGCGATTATCCTGCCTCAGTCTCCTGAGTGCAGGGATTGCTAACATGGGCCACCATTCCCTGGTTTCTCTTTTATATCCCTAAATTTTAAATTTTTTAATTTAAAATATTTAATTGATGAACAAAAATTAGATATATTCCCAATATACTATGCAATTACTTGTGATATGTATGCAAGGTGTGATGATTATCACAAACAAATTAATTAACAAATTCATCATCACTCATGCTGTCCCTTGGGTCCCCAGAACCCATTTATCTTATGACTGAAAGTTGGTGCCATTTGGCCAACACCTCCTCATTTTCCTTAAACTCCATCCCTTAGAAACTACCATTGTGCCCTCTACTTCTGCCCTGTGTTTAATCCTTAGTAGCACACACATATGAAAAAAAAACACTAAACATAAAAATAAATTGTAAGGAAGCCTCACTCTGGGGACAGCAGCAGGGAAGGCTGGGCTTGGGGCAGCGGGCCCTGGGCTGAGCATTTTGGGTCCCACCAGGGAAGTCCTGAAGACACATTTAGGGGAAATGGCCGAACCTGCCAATTCGAAGAGCAACTCAGAGTCTGGCAAGCCACAGCCACCAGCTGTCATGTGCTGGAGCCCAGGAGTTTACAGCTGAGTTTTGCCATGCACTCTGGGCCCCACTGCCCAGGCCTGAACATCCTGTCTAGAGCAGTAGTTTGGACCCAAAAAACAAGAGGAGCCCCAGCTGGCAGGGAGGCACAATTCAGTCATCACTTCTTCCCAGACCACCCATCTGGGGACGGATGAGGACAGCGTCATAATGTCATGGCCCTGAAGCCTCAGCGTGACCATCATGTGGCTGAAATGGCCACACCAGTGAAAAGGAGCCAGAACTCTTGATCTGGCCAAGCAAGGCTTTGTTTAACCGGGCCCAACAGGCTGCTTTTTTGATGGATAAAAGTAGTTAGGGGAGAGGAAAAAAAGAGACATTTTCATGATCAGCAGGCTGGGAATGCACTCATTTAAATCGATGATTTAGAGAATGGGGATCTCATTCCGTGCGCCATATTGGAGAAGAGGCGCATGGTCGGGTTTCGGTTTTGTTTGTTCAGGTGAAATGTTTCCCTCACAGGCGGGCATCTTTAGGTCTATTTTGCAGATGGGGCAAATGAGTTGGCAGAATGACTGCCCCACAAATAGCGAGGCCAGCTCAGACTAGAAAGGAGGCACTGCCTTCCAGGCTATTCTGCCTTGGGGAGGGGCGTGACAGGCTGCTACATTCAGGGTGACTGTCCCTACAAGCCCGTAGGGGCTGAGTTGTGTGTGTGTGGGGGGTCTGCAGCACTTCTCTCCCTCACGGCACCCCCACCGCCAACACTCACACACTCACACCATCACCTCCCTGCCCAGGTCTGTCTGCTACTCTGGCCAGGTAATTAGAGAGAGAGAATTGTTTTGGGTCACTATTTCTTGAGGACAAAATGATCCCTTTGGTCTCTTCATGAGAAGGCCCAGCAGATTGAGTGACAAGGAAAAGTTTTTGATCTTGCTTTTTACAGTCACCTAATTAAAATGAAATGCAGATGCTCTAACACCTAGTAATTTTCACCTCACGCTGGCTCCAATTACAGCCCTCTCCTAGTGACTTACACTGTTTAAATTACAAAGTCAGAAGGAAATATGACTATTTACCTGTTTTTATTCATACATATAAGTCTAACACATTATCTTTTCTCCCTAAGCAAGAAATGTGATCATAGGCTTTCTCTTTGCCCTAGAAACAGAGAGGAATAAATTTTTGGTTCTTAAATAAAATTAGACACCAGTAAGAATATCAAATAAGCAAACACCTATGTCAACCTTCAAGGGACAATTTTGTTACACACACACACATACACAGTAGCTTGTCCCCAAGAAAGGAAGAGGCAGATCCTCAAAACAAGTACGGTATTTGCAGTTCATACTCAGAGTTAACTGATTATGGACTCTGACCCTTTGGATAAGGGAAAGTTGTCACTTTCATTGGACTCATAATTAAGTAAATAGCATTGCATGACAAGTGGAATTACATACATAGTTTGTATTAGAACTTAGTTGATTGCACCCAAGCCTCTTTATTTACTAAAAAACACATGTATTTACTGTGAAAGGGCACTGAACCAAGAACAGGGCCTTAACTGTCCAGCAAACAACCAAACGAACAAGCATAAACCAACCAAAAGAAAGAGAACAGCAGTGTTCAAAGAAGGATGTCCACTTTGCCCTCCTAGAGCTGAGTCTGAGGCGTCTTCCAGGGGTGGGAGTGGAAGGCGTCTGCAGTGTGCAGTGCTGGTGTGCAGCTTGCCAGGGTGCAGGCAGAGCCAAGCTACCCGGGGGCAGGAGAGAGGCTGGAGCTCCCCCCAGAGCACCTTCTCCAGCTGCTGCTGAACTCCAGCAGGGCAAGCCTGTAAGGTTAAGGACAGCAGAAAGGCGGGGACCAGGTGAGGAGAGTGGACAGTGAGGTGAGGTTGGAGGGATGAATGATGACAAGGATGAGAATCTGTACCTAGCTGGAAGCTATATGCCTTCTGTCTCCTGGAAGAGCTTCTTTCTTTTAATTATTTTAAAGAGGATAAAGCCAAGGAAAGTAAAACAGAATAAAACCAATCAAAACAAACCAGTGCAACTGACACAGGACTTCAAAACAACATGAAATCAATAATAGTTACCATAATGCCTCTTGCTGTCCTCAAAATAGTTGCAGATACCCTCAGACATAGTGAAAATCAAACAGAACAGAACAGAGTAGAACCAAGAAAAACAAAACAATGAATGCAATAAGGGACTTCAAAACAAGACAATAGTAAATCCAAATTGGCTACCATTATATATCTTGCTATCTTTGAAATAGCTGCCCATGCCATCAGATATAACAAAATCAAAGAAAACAAAACAGAACAAATCCCAAACCAACAAAACAATGAAGATGATACAGGGCTTCAAAACAAGATAACAGAGAACTAACAATGGCTACCACCTTCAGAAGGAGATCCCCCCATGGATGCCACACTCTGTACCACCATCCTCTGAATAGATGATCAGACCACTGGCCCTACACCTGCAAGGTCTGTGAGACACCAAAGCATCCCAAGCATCAAATTGCATTTCACCTCAATAGCTGTCATCACAGTGTGTGTTTCTCTGGGTCAGCTGGTCACTTACGGGGGTGGAGATTGGTTCTTCTTGTTTGCCTGCCTGTGTGCCGGAAGGGGCTGGGTCTGGCTGTCCCCACTCCAGTGGCTGCCCGTGCATGGTGCAGGTTTGCAGGGAGGGCTTGCTTCTTGATGAGGCTTTGTTCTCTCACCCCACATTCCCTGGAAGAGGTTTTTTATGTACTCAATTAAATCATTTGCCTATTGACATCAACGATGTCTCCTGGATGTTTCTTCTTCTTTGCTCTCAATTCACCCTGGTTCTTTTGCTGTTGTTGGTGGTGGTGCCAGGAATCAAACTCACAACCTCATGCTTGCCAGGGAGGTGGTGTGCCACTGGGCTATATCCCTAACTCTCACCCTGGTTCTTGTAAGCTCCTCAAATTTCTTTTTTGACCTGTGGGCACGAGTGGGATAAAGCAACCCACAAAACAGTCTTTTGTCCTTTTTCTTTCAAGGAGATGTCTGGCACTGCCCCTGAAGGGAGGCACTGCCCTGAGGGAGGCCACTACGTTTGGCTTCAGGTCCCTCCTTTCCCGCTTTGGTCACAGTTTCCAATCACACCACTGGCAGCAGCATTCTGCAGACTCAGGAAGGAAGAGAGAGCTCTTCAGTAATGGAAAAAGTAATAGAGAACAGTGCCCTTTAAACAGCATGTGTGTGACTAGCCTTTATTTTGGGGACTTGATTGTTGTGACCATTTCTCTTGGGAAATGCTGTAGGAGGCTCTTCCCCTTCAGTGAGGTGGGGCAGTTACGTAACCTTGCGGTGTCCCCAAGAGAGCTTCAGTGGTGATGTCAACACACAGGCTTTTGAAACATGGCTGCATCTTTCTGTTGCTCATTGCTCTCCCAACTTCTGTAGCATGGGGGTGATCACGCATGTGCTGCTTGTTCCCACAGGTTGTTATGAATATCAAACAATACAATGGATGTGACTACGTTTGCAAACTGTAAAATGCTATGCATGCAAAATGTCACTGTTATTGACAGGAGGAAAACCTGCCAGCCTCTCTTGAGTGGTAGTATCATTTTCCTTTTTTTTTTTTTTTTTTTTTAATGAAATAAATCCTAGTCTTACTCTTGAATTTTTTTTTATTTAAGCGAAGAAAAACAAAACAACACAAAACAAAAAGAGACAACATATATAGTAAAAACAACAAGCAAAAGAGACAAACGACTAGAGTAAATACACAACATTGCAGGTTTGCAAAACTGGAAGATAGAAGCTTGACAATGGTTGCAATATTGTGCATCGTTATCTTTAAAATGGTTTCTTACATTAATAGATATAGACATGCAAGATTGATCTAATCATATGAGTATTAATTGTTCTTTCTCAATAACGAATACTTTCAGCAGTGTTCT
>RJWM01028255.1:0-25826 GCA_004363535.1 Dasyprocta punctata | reverse complement strand
CTGAAGTGTCTACCAAAACTACAAATTAATACTGGGATTTTTAAAAGGGATAGAACAAATGAATTAATTTAATATTCATGACCCAGTTGGTAATACATCTTAAAAAATAATAGCATTGTGTTTTTAATGAAAGGATCTGAACATTCCTTATAATGTGTAATGACTAAATTTATTTTATATAATGAAAGTGATTCACCAAGTGCAGTGTGATTAGTTGTTAGCTGCAAAGGGTACTCACAAATCCCCATGCTACAGGAATTATGATTTGGGGGTAAGCTATTTCAAACCTCAATAACTTTGTTCCCTTTGGGTTATGGTAGGAATATGGTTTATTGATTTTTCTCAAAACATCTAGTGCTTTTCAATGAAACAAAAGTTTCAAGTATCTTCATGCAGTAATTTCTAAACTCTCCTCAAACCATAAACAGAGTTTTGTTTATCTATATATAATTTAATGAATAAGAAACAATACATATTATAATGAGGATTGGGCTCTTCATGTCAACAGAAAAGAAATGTAATTATAGATAAAAATCATCATCCGAAGTAATAACTTTCTGTTAGAGTCAGGATCACAATTTACAGCACATGATTTATAACCCTTTTATTTACAAGATGTGCACTTTAAAAAAAATAAGTTCATAAAATACTAAGGTATATTAAAACAGATAAAGTGTGTTTTATATGATTGTAAAGTCTTTACATAACAATATTAATGACCTTACTGATTAAAATAAAAAGTAAGATCACAAACAGAAAATTTATCTAATATTTGGTAAAGAATTAAGGAAATCATTTTAAACAGTGAAAATAAACTATTATAGAATTTTATTATAGATTTTAAAGCACTTTTAAATTAGTAGGTAAAAGATTATATGGCTAATAACTTATATATAAATTTTGTTATCTTGACATATAGCCTATAAATATGGGCTAATAAGATTATGGGTGATTTTTTGTTTTTAGTTTTATAATTTTATTTTTTTTACTATGTAAATAAATCATTTTTCTAAAGAATACAAACTTTAATATTACAATAATATAGCACTACTACATCATTTTTATGGGAATCAAAATACTTATAGATGTCACACATTTTTCTCGAACCAAATTAGTATAAATTTCAAATTGTCAGTTTCTATTTTAATTTTGCTGTATAATTGTGCAATTCACTTTCTTCACATAAAAATTTCATTGTGTACAAGCATAAAAATGATACTAATAAGCTGCCTTTTACTGTATATCTATTTTATTCCAGATAACACATTATTTTTAATGATCCCAGAAAACTTTTGGAGTAATATGATTTTTATTTTACAAATGAGAAAGTTGAAATCCAGTTAAATATTTTCCCTACAGCATCTCAGAAATCTGGACTTTAGCCCTTTTCTGGAGGACTCTGTGTAATCCTGTGCTTTTTAAACTACCTCACAGCAAGATAGAAAGACAGGAATGATAGAGATTTTTTTAAAAGTAGGAACCATCTTCCACCTTGAAAAGTTTCACAATCTAGTTTTAAAAAAATACAAGAACTTTATATGACCATCAAAATAATTTATAATAACAAAATTGCTGTTATTTATTTGTCAAGGACTGTGCCAAATACATTACATTGACCACCCACTTTATTCACACAACCTGTCATTTGACCAGTTTCAACATAAATCTCACTTTCACAGAGAAAGGGTCTTTAACCCCCTAATGTACACCAGAGCCATGTATCACAGGTTCGTCACAGCTTCCTCTGTTCCTTCTTGGTGGTCTTTAGATTTTACTGAGTAAAAGGTTTCCTGAAGGAAGAAAACTGGTTCTTCTTGTTCCTATTCCCCATAAGGTATTGACCAGACTTGAAAAGTCATTAGGCAGAGAAAAAGTTAACATTTATCTTTCCTGAGTCATTCAAAATAACCAAAGTCTCTACTCATTATTTACAGTAAAATATTTTAAAATTCCTTGATCTCATCTCTCTCTCTCTCCCTCTCTCTCTCTGTCTCTGTCTCTGCCTCTGTCTCTGTCTCTCTCTCCTTCTCTCTCTCTGTCTCCCAGATGCTATCCAGATCAACCTGTTTCTTTATTAACATTCTAAAACCCTATCAGATTTGGGTTTGGTAGCATCTTTCCTCATCCTCCACCATCTTTCACCTTTTAGATCCCTCATGTTGGTAAATGGTGGTGATCCAATAAAGGGACACAGCCAGCCTGAATTTAGGGTTCCCCCGAGACTTGCTGGAGTAACACCAAAGAAGAGACTGTTCAGGGTTTGTTGATTGATTTTTAACAGAGAGTTATGAGGATTCATGAGAGAGGCTTAGGTGGAGTGAGGCAAGGGGCAGCGTGAGATTGGGGAAGCAAGAATAGCTGAGGAGAAATGGCTGTGTGGCTACATGGCAGCAGCTGTCATGATGACAGCTAATGTTTTCTTGTGCCTCAGAAATTGAGAGAGACAGCAATAGGATGTTGGACCCAGGGTGTGATTGTTTTCTGAGTTCAGACAGCTCGGAAGTTACTCTGTGAATTCAGGCCCCTGAGGGCAGACAGGGGGCAGATTTATCACTGGGTTTTCTTTCAACTCATTGACTCTATCAGTTGATTCTAATTCTCAACAAAAGTTGATGCAAAAGTGAAAACAGAGAACGAATAGAAGAGATAAATCTTGTGCATCAAACTAAAGAGTGCGGTTTTTTTGCACAGTGGGAGGGCCTTAAAAGTTTATGAGTAACATCAAGATAAAAACAATATTGTATGAAACTTAACTGAGCAACATTTTGCAGAATGAACTAGAGGACAAGAAGAAAAATTCAGGCTAGGAGATTAAAAGAAGGAATAATCAAGACCTAGCAGTGAAATGGTAGGTAACTGTTGCAGAGACAGTAAGAATGGAAACAGATTCATAGATTAAAAATAATGATGATAAAAGAAAGAAATTGAAAAGAACTGTTGCCCAATTGGCTATGAACAATGATGCTTCCCAAAGATGATTTCAGTTCCAACATTGGGTGAATATAAGAATGGTTTAGATGCATAGGGAAGTCCAGTATTATGACTTCCACTACCTTGGACATTAGAAAATTATTTATTAAAATGTTTAAGTAAAATTGAATACACTTTTAATGTGCTATTATTAATGTACTTCTGTATTAATGCATTTTCATCAGTGCTCACTGGCAAAGTACAAAATAACATTAGCTGGGCAAGGTGGCACACGCCTTTCATCCCAGCACTCGGGAGGCTGAGGTAGGAGGAGTGTTGTGAGTTCGAGGCCAGCTTGGGCTACAACGTGAGCACAAGGCCAGCCTGAGCTACACAGGGTGACCCTGCCTCAAGAAACCAGGGCCGGGAGTTTGGCTCAGTGACTTAAGCACCTGTCTGACAGGCACGAGGTTGTGAGTGCAATCCCCAGTGCCACAAAAAAAAAAAAAAAAAAAAGTATAAAATAACAAAGTAGCAGAAGAAAAGTGTATTTTCCTTAAGAAAGTGAAGAAATAAACAAAAGAACAATAAAGAGGTTAGCTTCTCACTTGAAACTCTATTCAGTAAAGAGAAAAAAATAGTATCGTATTGTTACTTATTAATCTCACCAAGTATTCAATTCAGTTATTGTCCTTAGCAAAATGAAATGACATTATTTGGTACAATGTAATCAACTGTCATTGACCCAAAGGGGAAGTCCTATTTGCTCCATGAAAGGGTCATAATTTGAAAGAAATTATTAAAATGCCAGCTAACCTAAGCTTGTAGGTAGGACAAGCTCCATATTTGTTCCATATGAATTCATAGAGTGATATTTGTAAAAGAAAAATATATGCCCTGGGTTTTGATATACACCACTTAACACTGGTGAGAAACTGGGGGGCTAGGGAGGGGTACAGGGACCATGCAGACGCAGTGGCATGATTTTCCTGACAACTGATAGAGACGCATGTGCCATTGTGTCTAGGTGTACAGGCACACATACATTAGGAAGCTGCTTCAGTAATAAAATTGTCAAAATCTGATACCATTAAATATTCTGATTAGATATCCTTGTTCATAAATTTATGATGACCAAGAAAATTCTTTAGAATCTGACATCCAAAGAGAGAGAGTATAGTAGTAATTGTATAATGTGTCCACTTGGCAAGGCTGAACTACACTTCCTGGAATGCCCTTCTCTGTTTCCTGTTGGAGTGGATTGGCCACAAGAGAGTCCAGTAGGGAACTGGAGGGCTAAATTAAAGCAGCAGTGATTCTGTAATTTTATTGCCCATGTACAATACTTATCTCCCAGGCTTGGTGCTGCCATGAGATAGCAAGGAGGCCTGCAACTGCTCTGCTTCTCGCAGTTCTGCTTCATTATCACCAGCTCCTGAGCCCCTCCATTACTTCAGGAAATCTACAACATTAAAGTCTCAAGCAACAAGACCTGATACTCCAGTCAGTCCTTGGAGTCATTTCAGTTTGTTCTTACTCTCTTCCAATTTATATCCATCTCCCCTTCCTACTACTCATCCTGTGAACGTCATGCTCCAGGACCAGATTAGATGTGAAGTAACGAACAATAGCAGACACTGCCTAACCACATTCCACGATTGTACAAGGCAAAATACACTTGCGGCTCTGTGTGTCTATGCCCTGGGGGTTATGCTTTTGATATGTGCACCATCAAGTTTAGTAACAGGAGTAGCCAATCTAACAGTTCACTTAACTAAAAGTTATGTAGCACCCACTATGTGTGAAATGCCATTCTAAGCACTGGACACACTGAAGATACGTAGAGTAACAAGACAGATGTCCTTTCCCACAAGGAATTTAAGTAATAGGGAAAATGAAAGTAAATTACCATGTTAAAATACCAGAATAAAATGTTTTAGAGAGTCTATTAGTTTCCTATTGCTACTGCAACAAACTTAGTGACTTAAAATAATACAAATTTATTATCTTATGTTTGTGAAGGTTAGAACTTTGAAATGAATCCTAGCTAACATCCAGTGGTGGGTAGGGCGACATTCTCACAGAGGCCTAGGGGAAACTCAGTTTTTTTACCTTTTCCAGCCTTAGAGAAGGCCTGCATTCTTTGATTCATGCTCCTTGCTTCCTCTTCAGAGTTCATCATTCCAACCTCCTCTTTCATTGTCACACATATCTCCCCCTTGGCATGGATCCTTCTGTCTTATAAAGGCTCTTGTGATTATACGGAACCCACTAGGAAAATGCAGACTAATCTTTCCACATCAAGATCCTTAATTTAATCACATGTGCAAAATCCCCTTAACCGTGAAAGGTAACATATGCACAGGTCTTAGCAATTAGGGCACAGATATCATGGAGGGAGCATCATGCAGTTCATCATTGGCTAAAAACTCATGTTTTGAAGAAAATTAACAGGCTAACAGGACATACCTGTTGTTTCAGTTCTTTGTTTTAGTTTATATTTTGTCCTGATCAGAGATACTAGTATCTCTGAAGGGAAACTAGTATTCTAGTCAAAGGAGAGCAGTATTCTAACCTAGCAGAAGGCTTAAAAATCTGAAGGGAAAAGTTCATTATGATTAAGAAAGAGAAAGACCACTCTAGATGCACTATATTAAGTAGGATGGATGTGTGGTAGAAGGATACATAAAGAAATAACCTGAGGCCAGAAGTCATAAGCCTTGTGCTAAGCAACGAGGTTTTATTCAAAGTGTAGTGGGAACTCAAAGAAAAGGAGCAGAGTCAAATAGCAGTTATTCTCTACTTTCTTTCTCTGTTTAGGTTTCTCATAGTCTAATCATTATCTGAAATATTTTATACTTAACTATTCATTTTCTAGTGAGGCCTGTGGGCCAGTCACATTTGCGTAGTCTGGGCACTTGTTAGAAATGCAGAATCTCAGGCCACATTCAGAACTCCCTAAATCAGAGTATGCCTTTAATATTGGTAGATGATTTGTAGGCACTGATTTTTGAAGTAGAGTTTTAAGAAATATTGCAACAGTCTTCAAAGAAAGACAATTATTTAGCGCAGGATTGAGGCAGTAGAGATCATGAGAAGCAATCATATGTAGGATATATTTAAAGATAGAAACAGATTAGAATTGCTGTTGGGCTATTTGTAAATGAGGAGAGAAAGAAATCTATAAGAATAGCATAAATTTGACCATGAGTAATTAGAACTGATGCTCCTGCTATTAATTGAGATGAAGGAGACTGAGAGAAGGGTAAGCTGGTTATTTATTCATTTTATCTGTTATATTTGAGATACTTACTAGACATCCATGTGATGAAGTAAATCATTCAGTTAGCCATATACCTATTAGAGCCATACATGGGGCATGTGGATTCCAAGGAAAATATTTCAAATGACTTGTGACAATTATCAATGAGTAATGTTTCTATGTTATTATAAAAGGTATTGTTTCCCTAATTTCTTTCTCAATGAATTTGCTATTTGTGTATAGAAAGGCTGTTGATTTTTGAGTGATGACTTTGTATCCAGCTATACTTCTGAATTTGCTTATTAACTCTAGTAGTCTTTTGGTGGGGTTTTTAGGGTCTTCTATTTGGATTGAGGTAAAGACCATCTATTCCGATTTTCCATAGGGTTTTTTTATCATGAATAAGTGTTGGACTTTATCAAAAGTTTTTTATGTATCTATTGAGATGATCATGTGATTTTTGTCTATTGCTCTGTTGATGTGTTGTATTACATTTATTGATTTGTGTATGTTGAACCATCCCTGAATTCCTGAGATGAATCCCACTTGGTCTTGGTATATAATCTTCTTGATGATGTGCTGCATTCTGTTTGCTAGTATTTTATTAAGAATTTTGGCATCTGAAAAAAAAAAGAATTTTGGCATCTATGTTTACTAGGGAGATTGGCCTGTAGTTCCCACTTTTGCTTGGGTCTTTCTCTGGTTTAGGTATCAGAGTAATACTTTCCTGCAAGACTGAGTTAGAGAGAATTACTTCCTTTTCAATTTCATTAAAGAGTTTGAGAAGTATGGGTGTTAAATCTTCTTCTGTTAACTTCTTGTAGCATTCAGCTGTGAATCCATCAGGACCTGGGCTTTTCTTTGTTGGTAAGTTTTTAATTACATTTTCAATTTCAGTAACTGATATCTTCTTGATTCAGCTTTAATAATTCACACATTTTTAGGAATCAGTCCATTTCTTCTGTGTTTCCAGCCTATGCAAGTAAGGATTTCAAAGTAGGTCTTAATGATCTTCTGAATTTCCACAGAATCTGTAGTAATTTCACCCCTTTTCATTTCTCATTGCATGAATTTGAGTTTTTCCTTCCTTCCCTTGGTAAGATTGACTAGGTATTTATCAACTTTGTTCATTCTTTCAAAGAACCAATTATTTGATTCATTAATTCTTTGCATTGTTTTCTTAGTCACAACTGTATTAATTCCTGCTCTGATCTTTATAATTTCCTCCCTTCTATGAGCTTTGGTCTTGACTTGCTCTTCTTTTTCTAGAAGCTTGAGGTGCAGCATTAGGTTATTTGTGCTCATTCTGTTCTCCTGATGTGAGAATTCACTGCTATAAATTTCCCTCTGAGGACTGTTTTTATTGTGTCCCACAGGTTCCAGTATGTTGTATCTGCATTCTTGTTTAGTTGTAGATATTGTTTAGTTTCTTCCTTTATTTTATCTGTGACCCATTGGTTGTTTAGGATTGTATTATTTAATATGCATGTATTTGTGGAGTTTTTGTGGTTTCTTTTGCCATTAATTTCCAATTTCTTTGCACTATGGTCAGATAATATGAATGGGATAATTTCAATTCTTTTGCATTGAGCTAAGCATGTTCTGTGGGCTAGTATGTGGTCTATTTTATACAACATCCCATGTGTAGCTGAGAAGAATTCTGAAGGTGTCAGGTGGAACACTCTGAAAACATCTACTGAGTTCATTTGTTTACAGGTTTGGTTCAGTTTGGATATTTTTGTGCCAATTTTCTGTCTAGTTCATCTATCTGCTTGTGAAAACGGGATATTAAGGTCTCCTATTACAATTGTGTTATTGCTTATTTGATTTTTCATGTCTGTTAATAACTGTCTTCTATAGTTGGGTGGTCCTGTATTTGGTGCATACATATTTATGATTGTTATTTCCTCCTCTTGAAAATTTCCCCTAAATAGTATGTAGCAACTTTATCTCTTTTGATCATTCTTCTTTTGATGTTCACATTGTCTACAAATAGAATAGCTACCCCTGCTTTTTTCTGGGTTCCTGTTGCATGGAAGATTGTTTTCCATCCTTTGACTTTCAGTCTATGAATTTCTTTTTGAGTTAAATGTATTTCTTGTATGCAACATATTGTTGGATTTATTTCTTGATCCACTCTGACAGTCTGTTTTTTTTTTTATTTTAAAGAGAATAGAACCTCCCCCCAAAAAAAGAATAAAGCAAAGCAGTGGAAGTCACCAAGAAGCAAGCCCTCCCTGTGAATTGGTACCATGTGTGGGCCACTGGGGGGAACAGCCAGATGCCAGTCTTTTCCCATGAATCAGCAACATTCACGGCCTGTGGGGTAAGAGAACAACAAGTCACCAAGAAGCAAGCCCTCTCTGAATCAGCATCATGCATGGGCTGCTGGGGGGACAGCCAGATGCCAGCCTTTTCCCATGAGTCAGTGCCATTCACAGACTGTGGGAGAAGAGAACAAGAAGTCACCAAGAAGCAAGCCCTCCCTGCAAATCAGCACCATGCATGGGCCGCTGGGGGGTCAGCCAGAGACCAACCTTTTCCTGTGAGTCAGTGCCATTCATGGACTGTGAGGGAACAGAACAAGAACTCACCAAGAATCAAGTCCTCCCTGCAAATTGCCACCATGTGCGGGCCACTGTGGGGACAGCCAGACACCAGCATTTTCCTGTGAGTCAGCACAATTCACAGACTTCAGGAGAACAGAACAAGAAGTCACCAAGAAGCAAGTCCTCCCTGCAAATCAGTGCCATGCATGGGCTACTGGGGGAAGAGCCAGATGCCAGCCCCTTCCAGTGTATAGGCTAGGAAAATAGAAAAGCCAAACTACCCACCCCTCCCAACCCTGCCATAAGTGACCAGCTGATCTGGAGAAAGGCTGTGATCACAGACTGTGATCATGGCTATTGAGGTGGAATGCAATTTAATGCTTGTAATGTTTAATGTTTCACTGACTTTGCAGGTCTAAAACTGGCGGTCTGATCATCTATTCAGAGGATGGCAATTAGCAGTGTAGCATCTATGGGGAATCTCCTTCTGAGGGTGGTGGCCATTGTTGATTCTCTATTGTCTTGTTTTGACGTCCTGTATCATTTTCATTGCTTTATTGGATTGGGTGCTGTTCTGTTTTGTTTTGTTTGATTTCATTGTATTCAATGGCATAGGCAGCTATTTCAAAGATAATAAGATATATTATGCTAGCCATTTTGGATTTACTAATAGCTTGTTTTGACGTCCTTTATTGAACTCATTGTTTTGTTTTTATTGGTTCTATTCTGTTCTGTTTTATTTGATTTTTGCTATGTCTGAATGTATCTGCAGCTATTTCGAAGACAGCAGGAGGCATTATGGAAACCATTGTGGATTTCCTATTGTTTTGAAGTCCTGTGTCACTTGCACTGGTTTGTTTTGATTGGTTTTGTTCTGTTTTGTTTTGCTTTGTTTTATTCTTTAAATTTTTTTTTTAAATTTTAAAAAAACAAAGCAGTGAAAGTGGTACCGAACTTCAAAACAGGATAATGGGAAATCAACAATGGCTACCATACTATATCTTGCTATCTTCACAATAGTTGTCCATACCATCAGACATATCAAAATCAAACAAAACAAAACAGAATAAAACCAGTCAAAACATAACATTGCATAAAACAAAACAATAAATTGGAACAAAACAAAACGTGAGAACAATACTATATAGTTATCTTCAAAATAGTTGCTCATATTACAAAGTACAGGGATAAAACAAAACAGTAAAATAGAACACAACATTGGATTTCAAAAACAAGACAGGGGGCTATCCCTGAGAGTTGACACAATGTACCCTGCCAACCTTCAAGCAGATGCCCAGACCACCAGCCCCAAGCCTGCACAGTTGACCAAATAATACAAATGTCAAGCTAATCCCTTCCCCTCAGTTGCTATCATCTCACCCTGAGTCATCTGAATCAGTGGGGTGGGGTTGAAGATGTCCTTCTGGTTTTTCAGCCTGCTCACTGAATGACTCATGGGAAGATGATAAGACATGGTTTCTCTTCTGGCTAAGGCTCTTACCCATCAGCATGGCAGAGCTTGCTTCAGGGGAAGGCCAGTCTGTTTCTTTTAATTGGTGAATTGAGGCCATTTACATTGATGTTGATAACTGATATATACTGACTTATTTTTGTCATGGCATTTTCCTGATGTTGGTTCTTTGTTTTCCCCCTCTGTTTAATCACTTGCCCTGCCTAGTGATTTCCATCTGTTGTTGTTCATGGAATTGTGGTCATTTTTGTATCTAGACTATCTTTCATTATTCTTTGTAGTGTTGGTTTGGTGATCATAATTTCTTCAGTTTTTCTTTGTCATGAAAGTATCTCATTTATCCATTAATTTTGAAAGATAGTTTCACAAGGTACATCAGTCTGGGTTGGAAGTTGTTTTCTTTCAGAACTCCACCCTCTTCTTGACTTGAAGATTTGTGTTGAGAAGTCTGCCATGATTCTAATGGGCTTTCTTTTACAAGTAATCTGTTTCTTTTCTCTAACAGCTTTGCAGATTCTGTTCTTGTGATGAATTTCTGGAATCTTTACTATTGTATGTTTTGGTGTAGTTTTACTTTGGTCATGGTTGTTTGGAGTTCTACATGCTTCATTTATTTGTATATCAAATTCTTTTTTTATTTTAAAAAGTAAAACAGGAAAAAGGGTAGAAATAGTACAGAATTTCAAAAAAAGGTAAGAAATCAATACTAGTTAATATATTACATATTGTTATCTTACAAGTAGTTGTTCAAGTTACAAGGTTTAGGCATAAAAAGTGATCGGACAATCAAACAACGGCAACACAAACTATTCTTTTTGATGAACTAACACACAAATAGTAGTATAGCTATCTATCTTGCACACTTATACATACATACAGTTACACATGTATACCTACATACATTCAATGGAAAGGGAAAGAAAGTGCTCAAAATTAAAGAACAGCTGGGATAGGGGAAAGGAGAAATGGAAGAAAAGAAAAGATTGTATGTCAAATTCTTTATCCATGCTTGAGAAGTTTTTGCATTGTTTCTGTAAAGAGATTTTTTTTTTATGGCATTTGCACTGTCTCCAGCTTTCTCAGAGACCCCAATTAATTTTACGTTATTCTTATTTGTTTCATCTTGCAGCTGTTGGACTGATTTTTTTCATGGTCTTTTGCTCTATTTAAGATACATTTATTTTCATGATCACTAGCTGCAATTCTGTCTTCAAGATCTGAAATTCTATCCTCTCATTCAGTCTGCTGCATACACTTTCAATGAAGGTTTTCATCTCTTGGACTTCTGTTTAGATCTTTTCCATTGATTCCATTTCTTTCCTATGTTGGGTATGTTTTGTTTCTATTATTTTTCTAAGCTCATCTATTCTTTTATCTTGTCTTCTCTAATATTTTTTATTTTAAGCATCATTTCTTTTTGTAAATGAAAAACTGTTTCCTATATAGCCTTTGCCACTTGCTTATTCATTTCTGTTGCTATCATTTCAGAAATTTTCAGTGTTTGACTTCCAATTTCATCTATCTCATTGAGTTCAGACTTGTCCTGGGTGAGCCGGAGGTCTGGTGTTGCATTTTGCTTCTGTGTCTTAACATGCTTTCTTTTCTTTTTTTAATTTTATTTTGTTTTCCATGGTGATGCTTGCCTAGTTCTTATGATACATAGCTTTATCACTAGTATTAAGGCTTCCCTAGGAGATGTCTGTTCTTCAGGTATGTTCTCCGGGTGTAGGTTTTTTTAATAACTATCCCAAGAATCTACCTTTGCAATTTGTAAAGGATGTAAAATTACTATTTGGCTCAGCTCCCAATCCTTTGGTACAGGGTTGTTGTGATGATTATGACCCCATAAAATCACAGTGTTATCAAATGTGGAAAAAAACTTATTATAATGTATATAACATTCTGGTTAAAGTAGTACAGTTAGTAGTAACAATACTTTCAAGTACAGCTTGACTACTGAAAAACTATGGTAACCATTAACCTGCTGTCTCTGTCCACAAGAGCAAACTCTAAGGTTATATAACAAAATCAAACATATACTGTGCATTTGAATGCAGTGATTTTTCCATTAGTGGAGTGATTTTACCCTCCCACAGGAGGGGGTTTAAAATGGATAGTGAACAGGCTAAAGTGATAAATATGGCTATATACAGTAAAGTCAAGGATGGAGGTCAAAGGGTGATTACCTGTGTTTTGAGAAACTGGAAGACACAGGAGGGAAAGAATGAAATAGAGTGTGAAGGAGTAATCAGAAAGGGCAGAGACAATGATTACTCACTTGAGCATTTAAATTCAAGAAGTAGATGAGGAAAGAAAAAGGATCAATAGAAAATAAAACATGAAAAAGAAAATTAAAAAGAAAGGTAGGAAACCTAAACAATGAAAAAAAGAAGGAAGAAACATAAAGAGAATGAAAAAGAAAAGAAGAGAAGAAAGAAAAAGGAGGCCAGAGAAAGAGAGGAGAGGGAAAAAAAACCCAAATATAAAAATAATCACAGAATACAATACAAAATGAGACAACTGCCAACTGGACAGGAAAGGGTTAACCAATCAGACAAACAAAGGAGAATATACCTCTGGCATTTAGAGTTCTGTGATAGTGTCCATGTTAGATCCCAGAAATGTGCTGGGTATGGAGCTGATCTTGACATCTGGATGCAGGGACTGGGTCTGTTCTGTCAGTGGAGTTCTCCAGAGCCCAGCTGCTATCTTCCAACTGCTGCTTCAGACACTTCCATATTACTGATCTTGCACTGATTACTCTGCCCTCCAAAGGCATGTGTATGCCTGTGCAGCCAAGACCCAGTTGTTGCCCTGGGTCTTGGGGTTCTGGTCAGTCCACCCAGCAAAGTCATGTGTCCTTATACTCGTCTTGCAGACATTGCATTCAGGGGACAATGGAGGAAGCACAGAGTGTAGACTCACACACTTCTTGTAGGCACTACCATCCTGGGAGGAAGCCTTGAACTATCATTTTATAAAAACCTATCCAGTCTAACTGAGGACAAACGACTGATCTAATCTATGTGTACTGCAATGTTCCATAGCCTATGTTACACAAGCCATATAACAGTGGTTGTGAACCTCTGACGTGGGTTGTTTTACTTTAAAGACAAAAGATGTTAATCTATGAGGTTGTTTTTCTAAACTAAAACCTCAGTTTTCATGTTTATTTGCAGTGTTGGCACTCTGCAATAAACAGTGAGTTTTGAATTGCAGTTGGAACACTCATCTCTGAAGATTAACCATCATCTGCCACATAAGAAAGGTAACTATACTACTCAGTGTTTGCTAGAGAAATAGATTTAATGTAATGCATACAAATATATAAGAATTTATAAGATTGGCTTACAGTGGCCACACACAGAGTCATGTATACCAGGGTGCAAAAGATCTGTCTGTGCCCTGCACATATGAAGAATTCAATCAAAGGCCTAGAGCTCACTGCAGTGTTCCATGTACGTTCATAACCAGAGGCCAAAGAACCCATGATTGAAAGTTGAGGTGTCTGAATTGGAAGCCAGTAGACAATGGCCAAATTGAAGGCAAACACTGGAGCTCCTCTGCAGAAACAGAAGCAAGTCTTCCCTCCTCATTTCTCTTTTATAGCATTCTGTCAACAATCCTCCCTAAGGTGAGTCTTCCACACCCAGAACTATGATAATCCAATTTAGCTGACTGTTTCCTACTCAAACTGACACAATCAATGAACATTGGCTTGGTTGTGCAGATCATTCAGAATTCTTTTGCATTCTTCTCAATATTTTGGATCTAAGGATGATACTGATTACCATAAAACTCACTGATGAGTTTCAGAGTGGGAATATAAATGTTGGGAACATGAAAGAACAGTTGATATTTAAAGTCATGAGTGAGAGGAAGCCACTACTTTGTGAGAGAACATAGACAAAAAGGAAAAGAGAGATGGTGATTTCAGGGCCACTTACCCACGTAGAAGCAGAGTTAAGGAAGCAGAACCAGGAAAAGAATCTGAGACGAAGTAGCCAATGAGGTCATTTGTAAGCCTAGGAAAAAAAATGTTTCAAAGAGAAAGAAATCTTCAAAATATTACCAAATGCTGTTGATTGTTTAAGTTGACGACAAATAATTTACCACTAAATATGACAAAATTCCTGTTTACCTTGACCAAAGTGAATCTCAAACAGGAACTGACTCACTCTGTCCCTTGTTAGTAAGCTCTACGCACAGGTTTTATTACTGCAGCCCTCTGTAGAAGATTCCTATCTAATGCGAAGGTGGGGTAGGCTCTGCCATAAGCCAGTTAGATCAGTGTCCCATAAACACTTGTGGAGTTTACTTCATATCACTGAATCTTCGAAAGATCTGCATTCATCACAGAGGAACTACAGGAATACTACAAATATCTGAACACTATTTCCCTAACTGGTTAGCAGACAAAAAGAGTTTAGGAAAGGAAAAAATCTTGTCTGAACTTTTCTGTAGTTCAAACTATTTATCTCAAAAGTAATGACTTTTTTTCTTCAAATGCAAAACAAAAGTGATTACTTCTTATAAATATATGTTCTTTGGAAAAGAAGACATGCCTTTCATGTCAAACAATCTTTTTATTTCTTTTCACATTTTTCTGTTCCAGTTGGTTTCAGTGCAGAGATGAAGACCCTTTCTGAGTTGAAGAGAAAATGAGAGGTTTAGGAACAAAGGCAGCAAGTAGGAACGTCTTTGCAAATTTTGCTGGGAAAGAAAGCATAGAAATATGGTAGGGAGAAACAGATTTCTTAGATGGGAGATATTATAGTATATTTGATGATAAATTAATAATGAAAAATTTGATCTGTTAGAGGACACAAGAGGAAAATCTCTGGATTCAGTGAAAGAGAATTGTATACATTGGCCTTGGATAAAAGTAGAGTTCAAATTGAAAGTCATTTTCTCATTAACTAAAGAATTGACATTCCAGTTTTGTACCACGGTCTCTTGTGAATTTTGTTAGCAGAAAACAGCAGTCCAAGTTTGAGCACTTTGAGACACTGTCAAGGCTTAGTCCGTAAGGCCGACAGCATTATACTGAACTGTGACATATTTGCTGAGAAAAAGGTGGCCGGTAGGGGAATAAATGAGGAAACCCACCAGCTGCCGCCAGGGGCACATCTTCCCTTGCCGTGAGCTTGCTTTCAAAGCTTTTAAAATGTTGACTTGAAAATGAATTACTCCTTACTTCTCAATTCACACATGTACATTTTTACAATAAATATACCTTTAGGGAATAATAATTACATGCAATGTTTAATTGATAAAGTAAATCAACAAACCTAAAAGCACATGATTTCCTTCACTCATTCTTACTGGATGGAAATTCTATAAGGAATTGCAAATTAAAACCAGATGATGGTAAATACAACAAATGACTCCTATGTTGCTATAAAGAGTATTGTTGAAAATAGACTATAATTTTTTTATTTGCCATTCTATTTTATTACCTATTTTTTGTGCTTAATTGGTATTTGATCCACATCTTTTTCAAAAGGAAATGAATAGATCTCAGCCAGTGAAGGCATTAAAAATCAAAGTTCTGTTTTAGTTGAAGCTGGAAAAATATTGTGGGTGATATCAATGCCATTGGTTATGCAAATCAGAAAAGCACTAGAAGCGAAAGTTATATCATTTCCGTGATGGATAGAAATGGGCTTAGGGTTGACAGGCAATCTAAAAATTACTATTACCTCTCATTATACCCTTCCACACATTTCCATTTGTGCAGAATGGGATTTTAAACATCTTGATCATGCAACAGGAATCTGCCTCATCGCCTGATACTGATGATCATCTCGCAGGGCAATATTGTTGCTCTAAATGGCATCCTGATGCTGTTGTGAAATGGCATGAGGCATTATTCAAGAAGTGGGTTGTGACTAGAAATAGCCAGCAGAAATTTAAAGGTAAGCATCATTTTGCCACTCATGAAATGATCAAAGTTTCACACAGAGATATGCCTATGGCAGCTCGTGTAAAGTGTAAGATTCATTCTGTTACTCTATCACAAGATGAAAATTTAAATATCTTCGACCATCTTAGATTCATAGAGTCCTAGAGCCTTAAAACTGTCCAGTTTCAAAATGTTTAATCAAGGAAATGGAACCCCACAATTGTAATGTGACACTCCCACTCTCACAAGTCAAATAATAGGTATAAAAGTGACATGTCATGAGTCACAGACGACTGCTCTTTCTACTTAATAATTTTAAGACAAAAATACGACAGGAGTTTCTTTGACCTGAAAATACAAATTTCTATAAGTTTAAAAATAACATTAAGATAACTTACTTAAAATACTTCAGGCCTTCCAGTAATACATCACATTAATTTCAAAGTAAATTTGGGATGCATAATGGTGGCAATAATTTTTTCAGACTTTCTAAGCTTCAGTTTTCTCACCTACAAAATAAGGAAAATAACACTTACCTTCTAGGTTACTTAAGAGTCATATTTCAAGAGTTTTGAGATATAATTGCAAAATTAGCTCAAAGTCTAGCTTCAGTGAACACTCAATAAATGGTGATAAATATTGTCATCATCATTATCAGTGCTATACAAAAATCAGAAACAAACAAAAAAGGTTTTATCATAGATTAAAAGTCTGGAAGAAGTTTAAAAAATTTCTATTCTTCTCTCTCATTTTGTATGCCAGGGCTATAATTCCTCTCATCAATCCTGAATCTTCTCACAAATGATGCTAAGAAAGAAGATAACACTTCTTAATGGATTATTATGACTATGTAAATAATGCTATTTAACTGTTATAGTTATGTATGGTTGGTTTTCTTATAAGAAATTTCTGCAGTTTTAAATCACAGCAGCTGACAGTTTCTGAGGACAGTATCTTAATTAAGGATTATTGTGCAGAAATGTTTTCTCTGAGTAAGAAGGGGAAGAGAAGCTGTTAGGAGCAGGCAGAAATATATTAGAGATGGCCAGAGAGCAAAGGGCTTTTGTGAGCTGGAGGGTTCTTCTTTATGTCTAAGAAAACCCTCTGATTACACCAAGAACTCACAGGAACAAAAAGGCCACTTTTAGCACCATGTGAGGAAGTTTCTTTTCTTTTTTTTTTTTTTTAGTTAGACCAGTGAAATGAGAACAATATTTCTCCAGTTATAGCTGCCAATTATTTAAGGAGTAAAAACTCAAGACAGTCAGGAATAAGTCTCAAGCATGAAATGACAAGATCATACCCAGAAATGTGCATGGCCTATGACTGAAATTATGTTTCTTCAGTAATACTGGGTCTGGCAACAGACAACAGACAATAGACTTCAACTTTACTTAATTGAAAGTAGTCTCAATATGGGTAAGATAATCCTATTTAAATTAGTCATTGTGAGACTTGGGAAGCAAATCACTATTATCTATTCTGTATTGAATATGGAGAACTAATAAATGAAAGTAATGCCTTTTAAAGAAATATGAAAAACCAAACTCAGAAAAAAATACAAGGGCTCCTCATACATCTGAAGATGATAGAAAAAAATACTCTTATACTTCTGGGACTGTCTCTATTCACCCTGCAATAGAAGATTATCTGAGAGCTCGTATTGGATTTGGCTGATGTTTACACCTGATATCTGATATAAATAGGCAATAAGATATTAATATGATCAGTAGTTATTGATAAGTGTTTCAATCACTGATAATATAACAAATACTTGTGAGAGGTTTTGTGTAAACCAGGCACCGTGATAGGTACTAGGGTTATGGGGTACATACGTTATGTATAGGCAGAATCACACATAATCTCTGACTTTAGGGTATTTAAAACTCTGTGAGGGGAAATGGGTACTAAACAAGGCACATATCTTCGGTCAAAAAGTGAGTGATGAAAGTATTTAAAAAGGAACGTGATTTAGACTAGAAAAGTAATAGGATTTAATCTCTAACCTGGAAAATGAATAAGAATTAGTTAATGACAAATAGGAAAATAAATATTTTTTCTTTTTTTATTTTATGGAAAAAATAAAACAAAATTTCATAACTAAGTAATAGGAGAATGACAATAGTTAATACATTGCATGTTATCTTCAAAATAGTTACTCAGAGTACCAGACATGAGCATAAAAAATTCTCCAAATGATATTAGCACAAACCTTTCTTTTCAATGAACTAAGAGAAACTAGTCCTATAAGTAACTTGCATTTTTCCCTTCCCTTTTCTTCCTTTCCCCCTTTTCCCACCCTTATCCTTCTTTCCTTTTAAACAATTTCTCTTCCCATTTCATATATGTTGTACATTTTGGTCCTTATTTACTCTTTCAGTGTCTCACACCAGGGAGACAATACTATGTATGTAAATATTTTGAGGCAAAGATCAGGAGGCAAACTTGAGTTAGCTGAAAAACTGACAGAAGACCAGTGAAGTAAGTGTGGACTGAGGTGAAAATAGAGGACAAAGACAAACATCTGGTGATAAAGGCAACGACACATGGCAAGATCATACACTCCATGGAAAGAACTTTTCTAAGTGCAGTGGGAATGTAATTGAATGGTTTTAAGTAAAGGGAGTGAAAAAAATGCATTTTAGAAAGAATAATTTGGGACTATTCTATTTAGGATAATAGCAAATATGGAAGTATATGTACGCATGCATTAGTAGGAAGTTACCATGTTCTCATGTGATGTGACGGTGGCGTAGACTAGGCAAGATCTATGGAAAGAAGTGGATGCATTCAGAACTTACCGTGAAGTGTCTGTATGCCTAGATTTGATAGATTTGATGTAGAATATGTCTGAAAGTTAGACTTAGAATACCTCTATGATTTATGTTTGGAAATACATAATAAGGATGATGTCATTTACTGAAATGAAAAACACAGGAAAGTCACAGACGTGGATGGTGACTAGGAAAGAGTGCAAAAGCTCATTTACGGGAATACTTCATTGTAGACTACGAAAAGTAAACAAGTAAGAGGAATATCAGAGAAATAGTAGCATCCTGAAGGAAAGTGAATAGCTTTTAAAGGTTCATTTTAAGTCATTCATCTTTATTGCTTACCACACATGCACATACACAATACACTTTGTCACTACACTGTTTCTCACATCCTGAAATAAGCCTATTTGCATCCTTGTCCTCTTGTCATCCAGAGTGGATGGCCTGCCATAATGATTTAAAATAATTTTTTCTTGCTGTCCTAACTCATGGTCATTTCTCTGATCTTTATTTCAGTGTCTTGGGAATCAGTCTTTGAACAATTATTCTTATCTTTCAACACTACATTTCTAGATTTCTCTTTCAACCGTATTTTCTGAGGTGACTCTTTTGGTCTTGTGGAAAGAACTGCCCTGTGATTGTGATTGAAAAAATCACCTGGTATGCTCAAAATTTTAAAACTTCTATCTCAAGACAAATATCTCTCCTGGCAAAGTGATCAATACATATTTGTTAGAGGGATTTTGGAATTAATGAAAGAAATGGTGGATTTTACTATAAAATATTAATATGGTCAAAGCTGTAACAAATTTTAGAAGCCTGGAGACTTTGCCATCTAAAATTAAACAGACTTTCCTGAAAAAACGTCAAGTAGAACAAGGATATGAAAAATCAGGTCAATTTAACATCAATTGGTGAGTATAAGATACTACAAAAAGCAAATATCTGATACTTTGCAAATTTGAATCTCAGAAGTTTACTGTGGTTAGTAAGCTACAAGAAACAAAATGAAATAGTATAAAAAAAAGAAATAGCACCGTGATTGATATCAGCTCAGGACTCCACAGAAGCCAGCATGGGTGCCGAGGACACTAAACCACTCTCCTTCACACAATAAAGGGTAAAATAGGGAATCAGATTACAAATTCACTTGGGTAGATCAAGCATCTCACTGGCTTGACCGAATAGGTAGAAAAACTGACCCTAAGGAAGGTAGTGGGATACAAAAAGAGATCAAAAAGGAGAGGGTGTTAAGTCTGTAATATATGTGAGTTCAAAGTATTTGAAGATCTGGGACTTGTCCTAGTGTCCCTGTCATTGGGGCTTTATCTGGTCACTTTCTGCCCTCGGTGTCACTGGAAGGACTGGCTATCAGAACATGCCCTTAGCAATGCCAGTCCCCACAAAAAGTGAGCCCACTTGGAAAAAGAACTGGCAGTTGTCAACAGAAGGAAAAGTGAGTGAATGAAACAACAGATGTGGAGAGAGAAGGGGACTCTAAGAAGAAATTTTTGAGGACACTCCATAGGGTGCATAAAACGCAAGTCCTGGGAGCAGTGAAATATTTTCCTAGATGAGAAAGTGTCATTCATGGCCCAAGAGACAAGCAAGGGAATGCAGAAGACATTAGTCTTGTGTATGTGACTAAAGACTGTGTGGGGAAGCATGAATTTCAGGGCATACTAATGGTTGGCTGGCAGGAGGCTTAGTCAGATCTTGTTCATCTCAATGTAAGCCAGCAATCATTAGGTCAATTACTAATTCTGAGAACTTCATAAAGCAATTTGCATTCAAAAATAGCAGCCTATCAGTAAGAGATTTGTGTCAGCTGCATTCCTTCTATGTGACTTTATATTATTTGTCAAATTAATTTTACTTCTGTACTCTCAAAAGAAATAGTGAGTTAGCCTATATATTTCCCCAATTTACTTAGTCTCAGAGTACACAATGTTTCTTGCCTTGCATCGTAAAGAAGTGAGACAGTTCCCAAAGAGAAGAATATACTTCAGAGTGAAATACCTCTTCCTGTTTCTTCAATATTCTCTGAAAATTAGCATCACCCCTGGTTATATTTGGAAATCAATCTATTGAGCGCTTTGCAGCTGTGCTTTTATCCAAGTTCTCAAAAGATATCTTTTTCATAGAGAGAGCAGAGCAGGTGCAAACAATATCAGTTATTCTTAATGGGTGTTACTTTGTCTTCAACTACTTAAAGTGTAGAAAGTAGCTTTGGCGGGGGTTGGGGGGTTTGGGTTTTTTGTTTGTTTGTTTGTTTTGTTTTTTGGTATCGGTAATCAAACTCAGGACCTCACATTTGCCAGGTAGGCGCTGTGCTGCTGAGCTATATCCCCAGCCCTAGAAGGTCTTGTTTTATGTTTGCACATCAATCTCATTTCCCAGAAGCTTGTGCACATTGAAATCACATGGAGATCTTTTAAAATTCTTGGTGTCTCCCTCCCATTCCCAGACATCCCGATTTTATCAGTATGGGGTGAGAGCTGCATACTGTACTGAGAGTTTTTAATTCTTCCCAGGTGACTCCAATATACACTAAATACCAGGACCCACTATTCCTCTCTGTTACCTTATGTAGGACTGGTTATGAATAACTGAATATTAAAAACCAGATGTCTCTTAACCCTACCAAGGGATGCATTATTTTCTATAAAATTAGACTGACTCCTTGAAGGAGCAACTGAAATCGGGGTAACTGATCCAAACAATGATTGTGAAGCATTATAAACAGTATGGGAAGCTTCATGGAATTGAATTACTCTTCAATGATCCACAACTACTTCTCAAAAAAGGAACCAGATTGTCCCCATGAAGCTCTCAAAGTAAGATTAATCCTCACTCACATACCATAAGGCCAGAGGTGGGTTTTTTGAAGTACTTTTCTGGGTTGAAAATGACCTTGCTTTACATATTTATCCAATACCAGTAGCTTTCAGAAGAGCAAAGTCTCTCGAGAGCCCTGTGTATCTGAGACATTGTTTGGAAATTAAATGCTGTCATAGGAGCATACTAAACCCTTTCAGATAATATCCATTCAAATTTCTTGCTTGAGTTTGTCATCATTTTATATCTTCTCTCAATTTTAATTTGCTTCTGAAGCTATAAATAAAAATAAGGAACAGTTATTGCTTTGGTGAGCCTGGGTTTGACTAGTAGGAAGAGCATGAAGGACTTCTGCTCAGCTGATTTATTGGGACAGTTTTTTAATTGTAATTTCAGTTTTGATTGGATGAAAATTCAAATTACAATTGATGTCTTTAGAAAGTTATCAAGTCAAACACACAGAAATTCTAGTGAGATGTAATGCAGTTCTTCTCTGTGCCAAATGTGCCTGAAAAATGTACCCCATTCTTTTTTTGGCACTTTACAAAAGCAGTCATTATTTGGAAGAACTAAGACAAAAGGTATGTGAATAAGGAAAAAGGATTTTTCTCTTCTAACACTAATTAATTCACACCGTCCCTTGAACTAGAGTGCAACCCTTTTGTGGTCTGAATTAATTTTCTCTTGGGGGAAAAAACCTGCTTCTGTTTTATTTTAAGACTAGAAAAATGATCCCTCCATTTGGCCAAGAAAGTTCAAAACAATTACAGTGACTGTCTAAATGAATAAGAAGTTAATTCTTTGTCTTTCTTGGGAAAATAAGCTGCTGAATTAAGAGAAATAGGAGACTAATGTTATTCAGAAAAGGCAGATCCAAGTACTTCTCAGTCAGTATTCTTTCAGAATGCCTAATTCTAAATAAGGATAAGGAAGAGGACACACCTCTGGACTATCTGAAACCTAAGTACACCTCATTCTGTTATTTTCCATACTTTATATTTAGAAGATGTTTCTGTATCAACAGGAAATTCTTGAACAAAAGTGCAAGAAATTATTTTAGCAGGGGTTCTCTTTGAAATTAGTAATTCCATTATTTTATTACTTTAAACATCAATTCAATCCTTTTCATGTAGATTCCCAGAGTAATTTATAGTTATTTTCTATCTCATGAATTTTAAGGATTGTTTTAAATTTTAGCTTATAAGCATTTGTTGTTACTGAAGTGTCAAGATGGAAAAGAACCTTGAATATCAGCAAATTTAATATCTACCACCCTAGTGGTTATTTTGAAAGTGATTTTAAAACTTTAATTGACACAAAAAGTGAAAAGTTTGATAGTAAATGACAAATTTCCTCCACAATTTTAGGTATTTTTCCTCTGCAATTATTTGAAAATATTAAACTAAACGTTGAATAAGTGAAAATTAAATAGCAATATTACTATTCTACTTTCCAAAAAGAAATGATACAGATCAAGATATGATACAGATTTTTTTATTTAATACACAGAATGCATCTGCATGGTATATTTGTACCTTCATGTGAATATATTTACAGGCATATGCAAACTAATATATAGATATATATCTCTATATATATGACCTACATGTCATGGAATGGAAAAAGTTATTCCATAAAAAACATATTTATATATATAACAATATATGTTTTATTTAAATATTATATATATATATATTTGTAGGTTATCACCAACTGAATAATCTAATAGAAATTTATTATTTCAGAGTTTCAGAGTTCTGGAGCTTAAAGGTCCAAGCTCAAGGTACCAACAAAATGGATTCCTTCTGAAGCTGTGAGGAAAAGTCCACCTGCCTTGTCCTGGTTTCTGGTGGCCTGATACAATATTTGACCTTCCTTTTCCTGGAGAAGCATCATCCCATCTCTGTTTCATCTTCACACTTTTCCAAGTTTATGTCTATCTTTAGATCTGAATTTCCCCTTTTTATCACTGGACTTGGCACACTCTACATGATTTCATTCTAACTTTATTACCTCTGCAACGACCTCATCTAAACAGTAGACATCCTCAGATACCTGGCTAGAGATCTTGGGTAGGAGAAGGAGGATAATCTCAAGGTAGAAAAGTTTGCCCCACAACAATTTCAGTTAAACCTGACTAAAAACTGTAGGCAGAGAGAAATTTAGCTATGTTCAAGATTGAAATAGTGACTATTATGTGGAATTTAATACATATCAGTACAGATAGGAGAATATTTTGTGACTAAAAATGATCAAAGAATTTAAAAATCATCAAAGATTCACTGAGCAATTTGGGGATACAGCCAAGATCTTTTCAAAAACAACAAAATGTAAGTGCAGATATTGAATTTAAATATAGCATGAAGGAAAATTATAAAACTGCTTTTATTGAGTCCTATGAAGTTTCATACATACTTTTCTACATTAAGAACCACTCTTTACTAAATACTTACTAATAAATATACACTGTGCCAGAATCAGTGCTAAACATTTAAGTATCATTATCTTTAATTTTCATTAAAAACCTGCAAGTATTATTAGGGATTAGTACCTTAATTATATTTAGATAGCTGTATCACAGAAATGTTAAGTCATTTGACCAAATTACTTCAGTTCTGTGTGATTACACACTGTTTCTCTAGACCAGATACCATGCATATTTATTATGCATACTCTCAACCCCAAAAGTAAAAAAAGAAAGAAAGAAAAAAGAAGTAAAAAATAGCTTAGTACCTCTTCTATAGTAAGTAATCAGCAAATATTGAAGTATAAATCAATGAAACCAAGTTTAGGAACTAAAGGTAGCAATGAGAAAATCATAATTGTTGCTTCCTGTTACCTATTAGGAGATAAATTCCTTATATGGAGATAAAGCAATTGTTCAAATATCATTTAAGCAGCTGATCCAGCCTTTATCTCAGTTTTCAGGTTGCAAATTCATATCAAGTGTATTTAGCGTATGAAATGTCCTAGAATAGAAAAATAAATTCCACCAAATATCTTTTTTAAAAGAATCATATATATTTGCTTGCCTGACAAAAATAACTTCTATTTTTTGGAGAAAAAAATAGAGATAAAACAGGTAAAAATTTGCTCTACTTTCAAACTCTCAAAATATGGTTATCTTTATGCTACCTTTATTCAGAGCTAGAAGTATACTTTAAAGTCTTGAAGCTGGAGTTGCTGAGAGTCAGTGTCAATGGAAAGAACATTAACATGTGTAACATGCACTGGAATTCACCACTAGTCTTCTGCTGTGATTCCAGTGACTCTAGGTGACCCAATTTTTATATATAACCAGAAGTGGAAGAGACATTTGTTTTTTGTACTTTATAAAGGGACTACAGGCTTAAATAGCCCATATAAGCATCTGTAAATGATAAAGAAATACAAATGTTGTTTGGTGTTTGTTTGTGGTTTTTATATACAAGCAAGTATTCACATGAACATGCATGCCTTATGTGTCTAGTTTAATTTTGTCCAGACTGTGCTCAGTATAAAGAATGTATTTAAGTGTATTATCTTACTAGAGAAGCAAGGTTTATTTTCAAAAGTCTTTTGGGATAGTATGAGAGAATAAACTTTGGTAATATATGGAAGTAATTCAGTGTATACTGTAATTCCTCCTGCTGTGAAGGTGTCTCATTACTGGTGCTCTGAAAAGCACAAATTCAGGATTAAGGAACCTGTGCACTCTTCCCTAGGGTTTCCTTTTGCCTGATAGCTAGGGATAGTGCTAACAGCCCAGATCATTTATATACGAATTTTTCCCCTAGTGCCACCTCTGTGCTTTGCCATTCTCTTAACTCCTCCAATTATGACCAGATCTTATTTGCCACCTGCCTGGCTTTCCTTCCTAAAAATTACTGGCTTTAGTTTTTGTGCTGTTATTTCCATCAGTGGCCCACATGTTCTTATATGGTGTCTCTCACATCTTTTCAGATTCTCTCAAGCCCAGCCCTTTGGTTATGCTGAACTAGTGAGTGGCTGTCTTAGATTTCATTCTCCCAGAAATAGACCCTGAGAGAACGAATTGAGTGTAAGTAGTTTATTGGGAGATTATCTCAGGAAACCATACATAAGAAAGTATAAGAATAAGAAAATGAAGCCAAAAAAA